>CABHPP010000628.1:62910-82304 GCA_902168425.1 Peromyscus attwateri | reverse complement strand
CCTTTAATCCCAGCACTCGGGAGGCAGAGGCAGGCGGATCTCTGTGAGTTCGAGGCCAGCCTGGGCTACCAAGCGAGTTCCAGGAAAGGCGCAAAGCTACACAGAGAAACCCTGTCTCGAAAAAATCAAAAAAAAAAATTGTGATTTGTCTTTTGATCTTTGGAATGGTGGACAGTTACTTTGTTTTTGTTAATTTGTGTTTTGATACACAGAAGTTTGCTTGTTGGTGCGCGCGCGCACACACACACACACACACACACTCACACACCACTATTTATGACTTGTAATGTGTGATAAGGCTACTCTCAGATTTTCAAGACCATTCTTACTTGTTTTATGATATAGACTTTAGAAATACTGTGTCCTCATCCAGTGTATAAGAAGACAGGGTATTTTTACTAAGCTCTCATTATTTCATCAATTAAATTAAAACAAATTGGCTTCTGTAAGGTGTTGAGTCTAACCTTGAATCCAAAAACATACTATCTACTTCCACTTTGTTGTTCAGAGAAGTTGTAAGGCTTTCCTCACATACAGCCTACTTAATCTTGGTATTCCTGGGTATTTTCTATGTTTTGTTGCTATTAAATGGGTTTAACATTTAATGGTATTTTTTAAATATTTAATAAACTAGTTCTTATTTATAAACATGAAGGCTTTTAACTTCTATATGTAACTTTTTAATCTTTCTGTCTTATTGAATTCCATACTTATAGTATTTTTTTCAAGTGATTTTCTTGATGTTTCTATGTTACAGTTATACGGTCTGCACATAGTAACAGATTTGCCTCTATTTTTTTTTTTTGTTGGATTATGTTGACTAATTTAGATAGGATAGTAGCAAACATCAGTGGTCACCCTCTTTTTATTGCTCATTTTAGGAAAAATGTGTCCAGTGCTTCTCTATTAAGTATTATGCACATATGCATGTTTTTATGATTATTATTATTATGTTAGGAACAGTTGTTCTAGTGTTGTTAAGGAGCATTGTTGTCCTATTTTCATAAGTACTTTAATCAAGACTATGTGTTAAGGGCTGGAGAGATGGCTCAGCAGTTAAAAGCACTGCCTCCTCTTCCAGAGGACCCAGGTTCAATTCCCAGCACCCACATGGCAGCTTACAATTGTTTGTAACTTGAGTTCCATGAGATCTGACACTGTAACACAGACATATATGCAGACAAAATACCAATAAACATAAAAATGAAAGTAAATAAATTATTTTTAATTAACTAATTAAAAATATCAGTATCCAAGCTGTCTCTGATTACTTTCATAAGTCACATTTATTTACTACAAATTTTTTATTTTATCCATATTTTATTTAGTGTATAGAATTTTATAAAACAGTTTTTAACATTTCAAGCTTTTTCCTTTTTTTTAATTTATTTTTATTTTACAAGCATTGATGTTTTGCCTGCATGTATGTTTGTGTGAGGGTGTTGGAGCCCCTGGAACTGGAGTTATAGACAGGTATGAGCTGCCATGTGGGTGCCGGGAATTGAACCCTGGTCCCCTGGAAGAGCAGTGAGTGCTCTTTACCGCTGAGCACTCTCCAGCCCCCCAAACTTTTTCTATTTCTGTTGTTCCCCCTATTTTTTATTTTTGTGCTTTGTCCTTTTTTCCTTGATTAGTGGCTAGAAGTTTAGTCAACTGATTTTTTTTGATTATTTAGATTTATTTATTTTATTATTTTAAATGTATAGGTGGGTTTTTTTGCCTGCATGTATGTCTAGGCTCTACTTCATGTCTGATGCTCCTAGAGGTCAGAAGAGCATGTCGGATCCCCAGCGACTAGAGTTACAGATGGTTATGAGGCTCTGTGTGGGTGCTGGGAATCAAACCTAGGACCTCTGCAAGAGAAGCCAGTCCCTTAGTCACTGAGCCATCTCTCTAGCCCCGCCTCCTGCCCCACCCCCCCAGCAGAACACCTAACTTTTCTTTAATTATTTTACTTCTTCTAGCTTTGTTTTCTATAGTTTCTCTTTCATCTTATAAGTTTTTCTTCTTCGGTTAGCCAAATTAAAGTTGTTTTCCTACCTTTTTAAAGTAATTAGTAGCTTTCATTTTTTTCTCATCCGTAAAAATATTAAGGAACAATGAATTTTCTTCTGATCACTGTTTGAGCTTTTCTGCACAGCCTCTGAATTGTAGTGTTTTCACTACATAATTTCCTAGAAACTGCAACCATCTTTTTACTTATTTATTTATTGCTTTTCCTTTTTTTTTTTAAATGGGTAACAGAATTTATTAAGATATAAATTGACGCTGGTGGTGCATGCCTTTAAGTGAGATCCAGGACAGGCACCAAAACTACAAAGAGAAACTCTGTCTTGAAAAAAACAAAAACAAAAACAAAAGACATAAATTGAGGAAATACACTCACGAATACAGAATGGAGTAGACTCTGGCTGAAGTTGTCCTCTGATCTGACCGGAAGTGAATCCACTATTTATTGCTTTTTCAAGACAAGGTGTGTCTGTATACCCCCTGGCTGTCCTGGAACTCACTCTGTAGACCAGGCTAACCTCGAACTCACAGAGATCCACCTGCCTCTGCCTCTCGAGTGCTGGGACTAAAGGCATGTGCCACCATTACCCAGCCTGCAACCTTCATTTGTATTACCCCTGTAATCCATATTGTTTGAGAGACTTTTTAAATTTTTATTAATGCTTTTATTTATTCCTTCAGGAGACTTCTTAAATTTTAAGCTAAGATCTAACTGCTTTCTCGTTTTGTTATAAATTTCTAATTTCAACATGTTGTTAATCAAAAAAAGTGAGAAGTCTTTCTTTGTTGTTCTGCAGTTTTTAGGACTCAATCTCAGTTATTTAAAAAAATATTATTATTATTATTATTATTATTATTATTATTTGGTTTTTTGAGACAGGAGTTTTGGTGCCTGTCCTGGATCTCGCTTTGTAGACCAGGCTGGCCTCAGACTCACAGAGATCCGCCTGCCTCTGCCTCCCGAGTGCTGGGATTAAAGGCATGCACCACCACCACCACCACCACCACCACCACCACCACCACCTGGCTAAAAACAAATTTTAAACATTTATTTTTATATTTTGTGTGTGTGTGTACATGAATGTGTGCATGTGTGAGAGCATATGTGTGGAGGTGAGAGTCTGCCCTCTTTATTGTCCCCAAGATAGGGTCTCACTATGTCACTCTGGCTCTGGCTGTCCTAGAACTCCCTACGTAGACCAGGCTGCCGTTGAATTCACAGAGATCCACCTGCTCTGCCTCCCCAGTGCTGGGATTAAAGGTGGACACCAGTATGCCCAGTCTGTCTTCTTTTTCCAAAATGTAAGTCCTGGAGATTGAACTCAGCAATATTGTCTACATTTTTTTTTCATTCTTTTTTTCTAGGGAAAAAAAAAAACTTTTTGAGACAGAGTCTTGATAGTTTGTCCAGGGTGACTTGAACTCCTAATCTTAGCCTTCAGAACAGCTCGGATTACTGGCTTAAGGAACCACCCCTGGCTTTGGGGACTAAGACAGAGTATTGCTATGTTACCAGGCCTGTATTGAACTCCTGGGCTCAAGTGATCCACCTCCTCTGTACCATCACAGCTGGGATACAGGTGCATGCCACCGCTCCTGCCTTGTAGTTCTCTGTTTAGAATTCTCTGTTAAGTAGTTTGTGTAGCCTAAAAAGTGGTCAGTATTTCTGATGTCCAGAGTAACTGGGCAGTGGTGGATCACGCCTTTAATCCCAGCACTTGAGAGGCTGAGGCAGGTGGATCTCTGTGAGTTCGAGGCCAGCCTGGTCTACAGAGCAAGTTCCTGGACAGGCTCCAAAGCTACACAGAGAAATCCTGTCTTGAAAAAAAAAAAAAAAACCAAAAAAAATAACAAGGAAAGAAAAGGAAATTTAATATTGTTTCACCCTTAAGAATTTTTAAAATTATATTTTAAAGTAAGATTTGAATTTTCATCTTTTGTCATATTGTCTACTCAGTTTATTTGTCAGATATGGTGCACTGCTTCTTGGTATTTTTTGTTTGGGAGCAGAGTCTCACTGTATAGTCTAGCCCAAGTTGCTCTCAAACTCTCTGTCCTCCTGCCTCAACCTTTGAAGTGCTGGGATTATAAGATGTGCCACTGCGTCTAGCTTTACGGTTTTTATATACCATCTTTGTATGGATGATTACTTTCTTTTTGTAGCTCATATTTGAATGAGATGTATTCACTAAGACCACTGGTAGAAGATGGTAGGAAGAACGTTGGTTTGTACTTTAGGATCAAGATAAATAAATGTCCAGGTTTCTTTGCTTCAAGACTCCATCCCACAGGGGAATGGATTCCTTCTTTAAAATACATCTTCATCTCCCATGCTTTCCAGTAATTTCAGTGATTTAAGTGTTGCATACTACCAGCTGTGAGTTTTCCCAGGTTACTATTCACTTATGACTTCCCTACACAATTGAAGTTATTTCAAAATAAGAAATTACAAAAAAAATTATAAATGCTTCTGAGACTATCAATTTTTCTTTCTTTTTCTTTTCTTTTTTTTTTTTTTAAATGTGCATTGGTGTTTTGCCCTGAAACTGGAGTTACAGACAGTTGTGAGCTGCCATGTGAGTGCTGGGAGTCGAACCCAAGTCCTCTGGAAGAGCATTGAGTACACTTAACCACTGAACCATCTCTCCAGCCCTGAGACTATCAATTTTTTAAATTAATTTTATTTATTTATTCATTCATTCGTTGATTTATTTAGTATTTTTCTTTCTTTTTTTTTTTAAGATTTATTTATTTATTATGTATACAGCATGTATAACTGCAGGCCAGAAGAGGGCACCAGATCTCACAGATGGTTTTGAGCCACCATGTGGTTGCTGGGAATTGAACTCAGGACCTCTGGAAGAGTAGTCAGTGCTCTTAACCTCTGAGCCATCTCTCCAACCCTATTTAGTATTTTTCTGAGACTGGGTTTCTCTGTGTAGTCCTGGCTGCCCTGGAACTCGCTCTGTAGACCAGGCTGGTCTGGAACTCACAGAGATCCACCCACCTCTGCCTCCCAAGTGGTGAGATTAAAGGCGTGTGCCACCACCTCTCGGCTCAGACTATTAATTTTAAACTACTCTTCTCACACACTGAAAACACATTTTTACACCTCCTTTCTCTTTTTCATTGAAGAGTCCCCCATTCCATCTCTGTTCCAAACATGACCTTTAAGATAGGACTCTTTCTCTCTGGGAATGAAAATAATACTGTTTCCCCATAGATTCCCTTACCCTTCTTGTCATTCTGCAATGTTTAGATATGCCTTCTTGTGTAGATTTTGCTAGTCCTGAATACTTGGGGCTATATTTACCTACAATGTGGCATTTTATGGGCTTTTTTAGTCACCTGGTTTTATCAAAATGTACTTTTACTTTTATTAACATTCTTTGTTGATCTGTGCAGTATCTAGGAAAAAGAGGAGAAAATTGGGACTAAGTTACTGTTATGTTTCTACCAGAGTTATTAAGAAAGGGTTTCTAAGTAACTTATTAGTCAAAGAAATCACAAAGGAAATTTGAATTTTGAACAGAATGATAATTAATAATATATGTCAAAACTGGTATGATTGATTTAAGCAATGCTTAGAAAGAATTTAAAACTTTACTGACCTGTTAGAACAGAAGAAGAGCATCAGTAACTGGATAGTTTATCTTAAAATGTTAGAAAATTAAACACAAAGAGACTAGAAGGAAATAAGAAATAAAAACAGGAGCTAATGAAATAAAAAGGAAATTTAAACCTGTTGGTAGGGAGATTTAATGGGTTCTTAAGAAAGGTAGTGACATGATCATATTTGTTTTCCAGAAAGAGACCTCTGGCAGCAGTTTGGAAAATAGATAGAGGAGAAAAAGCTAATCTGAGAAGCCAGTAGGGGGCTTTTCAATCACTAGTTCAGGTAAGAGATGGTGGTGTTCTAATGTGGGATGGAGAGGAAGGGACATATTCCAGGGATTCAGCTGAGAAAAAAAAAGGCTTATGAACCATGTCCATAAAAGCAGAACTTTGGGCACCTGGAACTGACTAGAAATAAATAGACCAGAAACTACTAGGTTTTTAAAGAAATTATACTTGCAAATAAACTATAAGCCTGGTATATCAGATAAATCAAGAGTTCAACCAAAGAAGCAGAATTGGCAGGCACTACATAGAGAGTTGGTTTGTACAATTGTAGTAAAGCTAATCTGAAATCCTTAGAGAAGGTGACAAGAAGAGAGATCTTGGACATAATCTAAACTGTTGTCTGTAGATGGAATTTCTTCTCTCCTTCTCTGTTGGGGAAGCCTCAGCCTTGATTTTTAGGCTTTGAACCAATTAAATCAGACTCATCACATTATCCTAGATAATGTCACTTATGTTCAGTCACCTAATTATGAACTTTTACTACATTTATAAAATAAACTCTCAGCAACACCTATATTAGTGTTTGATTAAGTAAATAAAAACGAATAGCCTAGCCAAGTTGACACACAAAGAAAAAAACATAAGCTGATTGTGGTGGACTTAAACCTGTAAGCCTAATACTCAAGAGGCTGAGGCAAAACTTATATATTCTTGTACCTGTGCTATGTAGTGAGTCTGAGGGCAGCTTGGGCTACAGAGTAAGTAAGGCTCTGTTTGTTTGTTTATTTATTTAATTTTTTAATTTTTTAAGCACCTAATTTTTTCTGTGATTTTTTTTTTAAATCATTGAAACAAGTTTTGTTGCAGTACCAGGTATGTTCTAAACTAGTTTTTTGTTTTGCATTTTTTTTTTTTTTTGGTCTAAAAGTCTGTAGTGGTGGATGCTAAAAGTTGAATGTTAAATGAAGCATGGTGACACACCCATAATCCCAGGACTTAAGAGTGAACAGGATCTGGAGTTTAAGGTCACCCTGAGCTACATAGAGTTTGAGGTCAGCCTGAGCTAAATAATGAGAGCTTGTCTTTTAAAGCAAACAAAGCCTGGGGGGTTGCTTGCCTGTAATCCCAGCACTTGGAAGAGCCAGGTGGAAGGGAGAACTCAAGGCCAGCTGGTCACATAATGTATTTCAGGCCAACGTGGGATCTAAGTCTTTAGGAATAATAATGTGATAAAAACAGAAAGGGAAGGATAAAATCATGAGGAATTATAGAATTTAAGGAAGTCAGAAAAAACAAGTGAGCCAAGACTGATTGTTACAAGCAGTATGGGAAGAAAAAGAAAAAAATAAGTAAAAACCAGTTCAAAGTTCAAGCGACCAGAAATATATTCAAACATTAGATAATTTCAATAAAACAAGACCTTTTGCAGTACAATCAAGAGCAAGAAAGAATATCAGTACTATGATTTTTAGTCACTGTTGTGTTTTCTAACTTCTGTTCTTCTTACAGGTTTCAGTCTACATGTTACTTCTTAAGAAGCAGTGTTTGACACCCTTCTCCCCCAGTCCAGCCATCCCCCAAGTCTGAGTTAGGTACTTGTCTAATATACTCCCACAGCACAGTGACTGACTCCCCTATAACGGCACGTACACCCTGAGATCTGACTGTCTATTGTTGTGTCTATGTTCTGGACATAGAGAGTGTTGTTATTCACCAGCGTACTCGCCATGCCTAGCATAATTCACATTAAGCAAAGAATGAGCACATCCAAGAGCATGGAGAAGGAACGTCCAAAAGAGCTTGAAAAACAGAAGTATTTACAGGACTAAGTGATATCCGAGCTGAATAAATAATATAGGAAAAAGACTAGTAGTTTAGGTTGAAAAGCAGATACCCCAGGATTAAATTTTTCTGAAGTCTGTAAAATACAAAATTTAACTGAAAGACATGAAACAAAGCTTCAAAACAAAAAAGAAAAGAAAAAAATATGTTATATTTATTTAGAAATCCTAAAATGTCAGTTATCCCCAAATCAACCTGTAAGTACAGTACTAATTAAAATCCAAATGGGATATGTTAGGATACTTCATAAGTCTATTTGGTTTTGTCTTTTGTTTTTGAAACAGGGTTTCACTATGTAGCCCAGGCTGTCCTGGACTCTATACATAGACCAGAATGACCTCTGCCTTCCAAGTCTGGAATTAAAGGTTTGCACCATCACACCAAGCTTGATAAGTCTGTATTTGTATGGAAGGATAAATGATCACGAGAAACCAATACAATTTTAAAGAAAAAGGAATTGCCCTACTTATTAAGAAACAGTAACAGTTACACACAATGCTGGAAGTGTAGGGACAGGCAGATTAATGACTGAGAGAGAGCCTAGAAACGAAGCAGCTATGTATTTATGGAAATTTTGTAAATGTCTGAGATGGCATTTCAAGTTAATGGGGAAAAGGGAAATAACAAGTTGTATTTAAACAGTTAGAAACATTTTGAAGAAATAATTGGATTCAGCCAGGCAGTGGTGGCACAGGCCTTTAATCCCAGCACTTGGGAGGCAGAGGCAGGCGGATCTCTGAGTTTGAGGCCAGCCTGGGCTATAGAGTGAGTTCCAGGATGGCATTTGTTCCACTGCCAGCATTTGTAATCCCATTGTTGGGGTGCTGGAGAGGGGAGGAGCCCTGTGTCTTGTTGCTAGACATTCCACTGCATCAGTAGACACCAAATTCCTGGAGAAACTCTATATAGAAACTAAAGTGTGAGCGATTGAGGAAGACACCTGGCATTGACTTCTGCCTGCATTGAAAACAGCAAAAGAAAACAAACAAACAAAAAGAACAAAAGCAAAACATAAAATAGACTATGTCAAAAGTTGGAGTTTGTATAAATTCACAAAGTTAAAATAATAGGAGAATGTTTGCAGTTCATAGAACAGAGCTTTATAGACTATAAGGACAAATAAATAGAAAAATGTGTAGTTCTCAAAGAAGGATAGCCATGACTAATAGGCACAAAGAGAGATTCTCAAATTCACTAATAATCAAGAAATTACAAATAAAATCAATAAAAGTACCATTTCACACCCATCACACTTATACAGTTTTTAAGTCTTATAAAAGCAACACATGCCTATAATCCAACCACTTGGGCCACCAGAGAGAGATCTCAAGTTCAAGGCTAGCTCATGCATTAAGTAAGACCCAGTCTCAACAAAAATACATAGTAGAAGAGCAAATGTTGGTGAGGAACTCACGTGGTATAGAAATGTGCTTTAGCATAACTATTTTAAAGAACAGTTTTTGTTGGGTTGGTTGGTTGGGGGACATTTTGTTTATTTGGTTTGGGTTTTGTTTAGTTGTTTTAAATTTAGAGATGGGGTCTAATTTAGCTCAAGCTGGTCTACAGAGTGAGTTCCAGACTAGCCAAAGCTACACAGAGAAACTGTCTCAAAAACAACAATAACAACCAAAAAAGGATTATGGCATCTTAATAAATTGAACATAATGCCTGAAATTTTAAATATTCCTCCTCTTCTAAGCTTTATTAAGATGTGATTGATGGGCTGGAGAGATGGCTCAGAGGTTAAGAGTACTGGCTGCTCTTCCTGAGGGCCTGAGTTCAATTCCGAGCATCCACATGGTAGCTCACAGTCATCTGTAATGAGATCTGGTGCCCCCTTCTGGCCTGCAGGGATACACACAGATAGAACACTATACATAATAAATAAATAAATCTTTAAAAAAAAAAAAAGATGTGATTGACAAAAACTGTGTATGTTTAAGGCATACAATATGTTTGATAATACATATTCCATGTGGAATCATTACCATATGCAGCATTCCCAACACCTCACATATCAGTCATATTTGTGTTTGCCTCTGAGAGTTAACACCTGAGACCTACACTCATACACTCAGTGAATATGCATATATATACATTAATAGTAATGTGTGTGTATATGTGTGTGTGTGTGTGTGTGTGTGTGTGTGTGTGTGTGTGTGTTGGTTAAGTTCACCATGCTATGCACTAGTTCTTCAGAACTTAACCAGTACCTGGACATCTGTGCTCTTTGACCAATATGTCCTCATTTCTCCCACCTCCAACCCTCCCAGTAAAGTGGTAACTACCATTCTACTGTTTCTGAGTTTGGATTCTAAAATTCCAGTTATAGGTAAGACCATACAGTAATTGTCTTTCTGTGCCTGGTTTATTTCACTGAACATACATGGCCTCTAGATTCATCCATGTTGTCAAAAATGACAGAACTTCCTTCTCATTTAAGGAATAATAAACTCTTTCACACACACTCACACACCACATTTTTGCAAATCCATTGATGTGTCTGTAGATATAGGTTGTTGGTGCATCCTAAACATTCTGAATAATGTTGCAATGAGCATGAGGATGCAGATGTCTCTTTGACATAGTGATTTTTATTTGCTTTCAATATAAGGCCAAAAATAAGATTGCTGAACCATAAGTAGTTAAATTAAATAATTTTAATGGCACATATAGAACCATGGCCTTGTACATATTAAGCAGCTGTTCTACCACTGAACTGCATGCCCAACAGTATTTTTAATATTTAAGGAACTTCATACATTTTCCACAATACCTGTACCAAGGATTTATTTATTAATTACCAGTAAAGTGTATTAATAATGTAAAATTAATGTTACTGTGAAAAATACAACAAGAACTGAGAAGTGTTGTTCTGGTCACCTTACTTGTTAAATGTCCTTTTTTGTTGCTGTGTGGTTTTGATTTTACAGCCCTTGTACTTGTTTGCTGCACTAAACAAAACAACATTTACTGAACTTGAAATAACTAGTGTAGGCTGGTATTGAGCAATGTAAATACCACAGGGAAAGAGGGTCAGATGATTCAGTGGATAGTCACTTGCTCCCAGGCTTGACCACCTGAGTTTGATCTCTGGAACCCACAAGATGGAGAAAGAAAACTGACTCCTGCAAGTTGTCCCCTCTCTCTCTCTCTCTCTCTCTCTCTCACACACACACACACACACACACACACACACACACACAAATATATATGTGTGTGTGTATATATATATATGTATATGTGTGTGTGTGTATATATATATATATATATATATATACATTTTTAAGGCAATACTACAGCTCTGGTTCAGTGAATAAAGGTGTGTACAGCCAAGCTTGGTGACACATAGGCACACCAAATAAATAAATGGGAGTTTAGAAAGTATTACAAAGGAGAATGTTGAATGCAGTGGAACGTGCAGAGGAATCCACTGAGGTCTTAATGTTGAGAAACACTTCCTAAGGAAATGACAGGCGGTAGAAAGAAAAGACTTGGCATAGGAAATGAGCATGGAAAAAGTCCTCTAATTTTAGTACTCTAAACAATTCATTTTTAAACCTGTGACCAAAGATCGAGAGAAATTGTTTAATAGCATTTAGTATCCTAACTCTCAATTAAGCAATTAAACTTACTATATTTTACTAATCTAAGACTCAGAATTTTTCCCCACATTTCAACTTCTCTGGGGTTGGGAGCTGTCTTAGAATTAATGATTTGTCACAGTTTGATTTCTTTTTATTGGTATTTGACATATTGCCATCAATGGAACCTTAGGATTCAATGAACATGAAGAGTAATTAGCCGATTTTGAGGTCACCCCATTGGTTACTTGGATTTTGTTGTTGCAATTCCTATGTGTAAGAGGCATCCCGTCCCTTAGGTAGAGTTGGGTGTGTCAGGTTTTGGAGTCAGGGGTACTGGGGACTAATCTGGGGCCTAATGCATGTAAGCACACACTACCACTGAGCGATATCCCAAAGCCTTTCCTCTAAGCATTTTCTGTTATTATTTTCTCACATAAGTTCCCTCCACAGAACTGAGTGCAATGGTGCACACTTATATCTGTGTGGGAAGCTGAGGTGGGAGGATCACTGGAGCATACTAGCTCAAAATGAGCCTGGGTAACACAGAGTGACTGACTCCATCTCAAAATGCAGCGCCCACACACACAGTTATGAGTTAGCAGATACCCCACACTGAGTAGTATAGAGACAAAAGCCATTCGCCTAAGCTCATATGATCGTTACTTAAATGGTAAAGTCAAAAATTCTGATCCACAGTTTATGAGTGTGATGCAGCTTTATACTGTATCTCTTAAGAAGCCAGATTCTTGAAAGGCAAGTTTTAAACAGATTATTTTACAGACAGAGTAACTCAGTGGTAGGGTACTTGCTTAAGGTGTAAATTCCTGGGTTCCATCATTACAAAAACTTTATTAAGATTTTTCAATAAAAAGTAACTTTCTATAAAACATTCTTTTTCAAGTCAGGCATAGTAGCACATGCTTGTTGCCTCATCATTTCAGAATATATGTAATATATTAATACAAATTAAACATTTATTGATGATAAATTTTAAATTTATTTTAAAGGAATTCTTTGGTATACTATTATTTCCTCATTTGTTAAACATGAAAAGAAATTGCACACTAATAGATGTGTTGACTTTTACATAAAAATTTTAATCTTGTCTGGGCATGGTGATACGTACCTATAATATCAGCACTTGGAAAGAGGATCAGGAAGGTCAAAGTCATCTTCATCTATATAGTGAGTTCCAGACCAGCCTGGCCTGGGTGAGACCCTGTCTGGGCTGGGGGTGGACTAGTCTTACCTGAGTATTTGATGCTGCAGGACATAGAAAAAATAGTCAGTGTTTTTCAGAGCTGATCAATATTTTGATTTTATAATCACCAAAGCTGAAAATGTAGTTTGGTATAAATATATAGTACAAAATACCTGAAGTATTTTTAGGAGTATTTCAGAAATTATTGGAAATTCTGTCACAATCCAAAGCCAAAATTCCTTTAACAATTTTTTTAATTGGACTCAAGCCAGCAATTTTGACAGAATTGTTTGTTTGTTTGTTGAGACAAGGTCTCTCTATTAACCCTTGAACTCATAAAGATCTGCCTGCCTCCATCTCCCAAGTGCTGGGATAAAAGGCATAGGACACCACGTGCCACTCAGCCATCAGTTTTAAAAAATCAAGCATTCTAATGTAATGGAACTTAAAGGGATACTAATTTGATTTATGCTAAGGAATGACAAAAATATTAATTTTTATAGCTATATTAAAGTGTTCTAAATAAAAGCAGAAAATTTGGAGTGTACAGTAAAATAACTACAATTCTTCATAGCATATAGCAGTCCCTGATTTGAGCCAAGGTATTTGAGGCAGCATTCGTTGGAATTACATGGTGTTGTGATTTGTGTAGTTCAGAGTTCTCACATTGTATGTTCAGAACCAAGGCTGTGCATGGGCAAGCACTTCAGGAAACAATGCAGATTCATACATGTTTGATTCCTAATTTTCAGTCACTGAGCCAGAAGCCTTTTATTGTTGCCAAAATTTTCAGTCTTCACATTCAGTCATGACTCACAGTTTACTGTGATCAAAATCAGGCTTACCCAGGCAGTCTGTCCTCACATTAGAACGGTGTGGTGGTGATAGGAATATCAGTGCAGTCTTGAGATCGGTTTCTTGACTCGTCCCTGTTTGACTCTGATTGAATGTGCCTTTCCTTTTCTTTTCTTTTTTCTCCCCTTTGGTTTTTTTGAGACAGGGTTTCTCTGTGTAACTGTCTTGGATCTAGCTCTGTAGACCAGGCTGGCCTAGAACTCACAGAGGTCTGCCTGCCTCCGCCTCCCACGTGCTGGCATTAAAGAGTGTGCCTTTCCTATTTGGCTTACTGTGGTCCTTTTGAGATCATACTTAATTGTTGTCTTGGGCATTCCTTTGTCAAGCAATTCAAAAGCATTACCATCAACAACAACCTAATATCAGAGTAAAGTCGTGAATGAAATTCTCATAGGTGGAGTAGTAGTGGGGATATTACTTCAAAACACAAATAACTAAAAACACTATAAAATAAAACAAATGGTAATGAAAAAAAACCTCACACAGGAAAACAACAACAACAAATCCTTGCCCAGAAACAACAACAACAAAAAATTACAAAATAAAACAAAATGCCAAAATGGGCATGTTTGAGGCAGAGGGATTAAAAGTTGGAGGTCATCCTCCGCTACAATGAGTTGAAGGCCAGTCTGATGTACATGAACCCTCTCTAGAAAAAGCAAAAACTCCAACCATGCACCTACAAAATAGGGAGGCAGGGCGCGTCCCCGTAGATGCCAAAATCATTATCTGAAGGGGTCAGTGGAGGGACGCCTGGCTCTCGGTGTTTGCCTCGGATGGTGACAGTAGCATGCCTTGTGCTGGTTGTTCAGGAGCCTGAGCCTGATGGAGCAGGGTGCTCTAGGGTGTGGGTGAGCGTTGGTCCCCTCCCGTTCTTACACAGTAGGAACCACATCTCAGCTTGCTCCTTCAGGTTGAGTCCAGTGGCTGACACCGTGGGAGCCTCCCAGCCCGGGCAGGGGTCCATTTCTCAATGTTTCTTTAGTTTCCCCTGCTGTTCCCAGCTATACTCACGGTCTCCAGGACTCCGAACACTGGAGTTTATTATGACTGCAGCTCGGTTCCTCTGGTTTTGTTGTTGTTGTTGTTGTTGTTGTTGTTGTTGTTGTTGTTTAAAGGAACTTAAGAGAAATAGGTAGGTATATGAGAGGCAATCTTTAAACACCTTACTTACATACTGAAAGGTGCCTTTTTTAGGCTTCTTAACAAAGTTAACCGAATGGTAATGCCGGGGATGAAGCAGTAGGATCTCTTGAGCCCAGGGAAGGGAGACTGGGCAACATGGCAAGACCCCATCTTAGAAAAGCAAGCTTCTGGGCCAGAATTTCTCCTCCAGGAATTTGGAAGCGCTTCTCCATTTGTAATTGTAGTCTTTCTGTCTGCTCTGGCTTGGACCTAGGGTATAGTGCATGCTAAGCCCCGTTCAATTTTTACAGTTTATATACTATAAAGTCCACCCATTTGTCTTTTTAATCTCAGTTTTGTAACTTTCTGAAATTTTCCTCAATCTTCTAGCCCTTTGCTCACTTTTTAATTTCTCTTTTTGAACCGTTCTTTTCTGTTTCCTGGATACTAATTTTTTAATAGCATTCTACTTTTGTTTTACAAGTGCAAAAGCCTCTTTTAGCTCTCTGAGCAAAATGATTTACTTTGGATTTCTTCCTATATATACACTTCTGTTTCCCTTCAATTCCTGTTTTCTTTTTTTTTTTTTTTTTTAATTTTGTTATCTAAACATGCCCTTTTTATCTACTTGTGGCTCAGTGGGAATCTAAAACTGACTGGAAGCCCTGCATGCACAGATGAGGCTTGTTAACCTGGACCTTCATCACAGGGTGAATTCAGTGGTTGAGGTTGGGATGTTGTAATTCTTAGGCCTCTTCTGAGCCGGTCAGGTTAGCCACGTACACCTGTCTGAAGACTGGCTCTGGTCCCCTACATCCTGACAGCCGTGTTAGATTCGAGGCAGAGGAATTTCTGTGTCAGCATTCCTTCCAGTCATCTAACCCTTGTTTGTGGTACAGTCCTGTGCCGAAAGCTGTGCCTGGCATCCTCCTTCCAGGGATCTTTTGTTTTGATTTGCCCTTTTCAGAGAATGAGCCTCCAAATTTCTGCAAGGACATAGGGCAGCTGTTCCCCAGTGAGGGCCCAGACAGGGGCCCTCGGAGTCTGCCTGCCGCTCAGACAGCTTTCCTCCTTATGTTTTGCACTGTCTCTCTAGCCCCTTAGTTTCTTTTAGATCTTTTTTTAAAATCACTGCCTAGGTACCCATCAGTGACTAAGCTTAACAGTATTAACAATTGTGAGTTGTGCCCAATGTGACTTTGTTTTTGAAATTTTGAATTGCATTTATTTATTGTGTGGTGGGGACGTGTGCCACGATGCCTGTGTGGAAGTCAGAAGACAACTTGTGGAAGTCAGTTCTCCTTCCACCATGTAGGTCCCTGGGATGGAACGTGTATGGTCAGGCTTGGCAGCGAGTGATTTTACCTGCAAAACCATCTCACTGACCCCACCACAGTAACTCATCTATTTCCTGTGAGAGGTCAGAAATTGAAATCATTGAAAGAATTATTATAAGTAATATAAGTTACTCAAAAAAAGTTATCTAAGAAAGAAATGTACATCCCTCATGACCCAGCAATTTCACTCACAGATAGTCTGTTCTAGAGGTGTGCATATACGTGTGTGTGTGTGTGTATGTGTGTGTGTGTGAGTGTGTGTGTGTGTGTGTGTGTGTGTGTGTGTGTGTGTGTGAAAAAGACAATATGCCCAGCAGGCACAATGGCCCACATCTATGATCGCAAGGCTAAGGAAGGCTAAGGTGGGAGAACTGTAATTTTGAGACCAGTCTGTGCTATGACACCCTGTTTCAAACGAGTGAAAAGGGATTTAAAACAAAAACAAAAAACCAAGCCAGACATGGTAGCCCATTCCTATAATCCTACCAAGCAAAGGAAAAGGCAGGAGAATTACAAGTACAGCCTTGACTATAGGGTGAGTTCTAGGCCAGTCTGGGTTACATAGCAAGACCATGTCTTTAGAAACAAAACAAAACAAAAACAAAAGGAAAGAAAGAGAGAAGACCAAGGCAGTAGTGGCACACATCTTTAATCCCAGCACTCAGGAGGCTGAGGCAGGTGGATCTCTGTGAGTTTGAGGCCAGCCTGAACTACAGAGCAAGTTACAGGATAGACACAGAAAAACCCCTGTCTTACCAAAAACAAACAAACAAAAAAAAAAAAAAAGAAAGAAAAGAAAAAGAATCATTGTTAACCACAATTAGAGTAGTTGTGTACTTCTGCAAAAAAAAAAATCACACATTGATGAAAAAGAAATGATTAATTATATTTAAGTGATATGGTTGAGTTAGAAACAAGCTTTAACTAAAATCTTGGGAAAATATCACATAGTTTATTTCCAGTTACATAAAATTCAAGAACTGGGAAATCTACACTAGATTTAGTGATATGCATTCATAGTGTAAATCCATAAGGAAAGAAGGCACTGACCCTGAAGGATGAACTGTGGTTCCTGTAGAGCACTTTCAGGGTTGGGTGGGGAAGGCTTTGGGAAAGAGCTTACTGGAGTACTAGCAAGATGGGCTTTTTATTTTATTTTTTAGGTGATTTTTTTTGTGTGTTTGAGTGTTTTGTCTGTATTTATGTATGTGCACCATGTGTGTGCCTTGTGCTTCTGGGGGCCAGAAGATGTTGGATCCCCTGGAACTGGAGTTAGAGATGGTTGTGAGCCAGAGTGAGTGCTGGAAATCCAACACTGGTCCTCTAGAAAAGCAGTCAGCGCTCCTAACAGGTATCCAACCCCTGATGGTTCATTTTTAAGTGATAGTGGTAGCATGTAATATTTCAGGATACCTCCCAGCAGTACCTGCCTAGCTAAATTATACTTGTGATAACTTTTTTGCCAGTCCATCATATATTGCCGTATTTTCGACTATTAATTTTGATCCAGACTATGTTGATAGTAAATGTTGCAAATACTTAATTCTTTTTTTTTATTTGAATCTGGAATTTTCTGTTTTATTTTGTAGTGCTAGGGATCAAATCCAGGGATTTGTACATACTAGGCAAGTCCTCTAACCACTGAGCTATACATACCCCTAGCCTACCTGTGTCCTAATACAGTTTCAGTTTGGACACAGTAAAAATCCTAATTTCATTTTTGTGAGGCTTCATACAGTCTCTTCAAAGAATTATTGTACAAATAATTATTGTACATTGGTAGTATAACTGTCTACAAGCAGTAGATCAATGAGCAAATGCCATGAGCAGAAAATTATTCAGAAGTGAAGAAAGATGCTCTGAGTTGCTACCTATTTCAGGCACAAACGGATACCTTGCATTGGTAATTTCCAGTGCTCTGAGAAGTATTTTATCTTTATCTCTATGTGTTTATGTCTGTGTATATACACATATATACGTACACCATGGTGTGTTGTGAGTATGCAAAGATACCAGAAAAGGTCGTCAGATCTCTTGGACCTGAGCTATGCCTGGATGTGAGTTCTGGGTGCCAAACTCAAGTCCTCTGGAATAATTGTAATGTCTCTTAACTACTGAGCCATCTCTCCAGCTCCAGAATTTTTTTTTAACAGATGACTAATTAGAAGCTCAAAGGACTGGAAATGAGGGTCAGTGGTATAGCACCTGCTTAGCGTGCATGAAGTCAAAGGTTCAATTCGCAGTACCACAATAAATAAATCTATAAATAACACTCTGCAAACTAGTGACTGTTGGGTTAGAATCAAACTCCAGGAAGTCTATCTGATTACCAACCTTTTGTCATTCTGTTTGTGTTGTTTTCTCAATGTCAGAATGATTTCTTTTTTTTTTTTTTTTTTGGTTTTCCGAGACAGGGTTTCTCTGTGTAGCTTTGCGCCTTTCCTGGAGCTCACTTGTTAGCCCAGGCTGGCCTCGAACTCACAGAGATCCGCCTGCCTCTGCCTCCCAAGTGCTGGGATTAAAGGCGTGTGCCACCAACGCCCGGCTCAGAATGATTTCTTTTTAACTGAGCTTTTAAAAAGTTGTTTCCTGTGCCAGGCGGCGGTGGTGCACACCTTTAATCCCAGCACTCGGGAGGCAGAGCCAGGCGGATCTCTGTGAGTTTGAGGCCAGCCTGGTCTACAGAGTGAGTTCCAGGACAGGCACCAAAACTACACAGAGAAACCCTGTCTTGAAAAACAAAACAAACACAAGAATTGTTTCCTGGTAAAGCACTTGTTTAGTATACCTAAGGCCCTGAGTTAATCCCTAGTACAATCAGTTGATTGGCTAATTAATTAATTAAACACGAATAAGTGAGAAAAGTAACAGAACAAACAATTGCAAAAAATTGGATTGGGAACGTAGCTCTGTGGGAGAGCATTTACCTAGCATGTATAGGTCTAACCAGTTCACAGCACTAGGAAAAAAACTGTTTTATCTGCTATCAATGAGTAAATCTAGTAAAAGATACATGGATTTTAGGATAGTTTATAAAAGTTAAATGAAATTAACTTTCATAAACTCAGTAATGTAGTATGTTCACAAATTGAACTCACTCATAATCTTATTACCTAATTTGATCATTTTCTTTCCTCCAATTGTCTATCTAGACACAGTCTTCCCAAACTTCCTTAACTTATTTCTCAGTTTAACTGAATTCTGGTGCTTTCTCATTTATTTTAATTTGTACTATAAATGCATTTATAATGTTTTTTGTTTGTTTGTTTGTTTGGTTTTTTTTTCAGGACAGGGAGGGTTTCACTGTGTAGTCCTGGCACTTCACTGTGAAGACCAGGCTGGCCTTGAACTCACAGAGATCCACCTGCCTCTGCCTCCCATGTACTGGGATTAAAGGCGTGCGCCACCACTGCCCAGCATGTGTTTATAATATAATTTATCTCATTCTGTTGATTGATGTTTAGGTGGATCCCATTATCTTTTTAATTTTATTTGTGTTTATTGGGGGGCACCTGTGCAATGGTCAGAGGACAGCTTGGCTCTCTCCTTCCACCTTGGGGGTCTTGGGGTGGAATTCAGATCCTCGGGCATGGT
>CABHPP010000628.1:0-54205 GCA_902168425.1 Peromyscus attwateri | reverse complement strand
GATGCAGCTCAGTGGTAGAACACTTGCCTGAGGATGCAGCTCAGTGGCAGGGCACTTGCCTGATATGCACAAGACCCTGAGCACCTCAAAAAAAGGTTTTCTTCTTCAGCCAAGGATTTAAAGCCCATTTCTTTACTTTCTAGCATTGTCCTGGAATCCTTGAATCACTGAAGTCCATAAATGAACTACAGACCTAGAAATATTTAAAATTACAGACTGGAGAGGTGGCTCAGTGGTTAAGAGCACTGGCTGCTCTTCCAGAGGACTTGGGTTCAATTCCCAGCACCCACATGGCAGCTCACAACTGTCTAACTCCAGTCCCAGGGGATCTGACACCATCACACTAATGCACATATAATTAAATAAATCTTAAAAAAAAAAAAAAAGAATTATTTGGAGGAGCCCCAGTGTGGTGGCGCACACCTTTAATTCCAGCACTCGTGAGGCAAAGACAGATGGGTCTTTGTGAGTTCTAGGACAGCCTGGTCTACATAGCAAGTTCCAATACAGCCAGGGATACGTAGAGAGGCCCTGTTTCCAAAAAAAAACAAAAGAATTATTTGGAGGATGGACAAGATGATTCAGCTGACAAATTCACTTGCCACCAAGCTTGGCAACCTGGGTTTCATCCCCAGAACCCACATGGTGGAAGAAAAAACCCAATTCCTGTAAGCAGTCCTGTGACCTCCACATTCGTTTGTGCATGAACATACACATACACACATACATGCACACACACACAAAATAAAGATTTTTAAGAGTTAAGAATTATTTAGCTTCCATTCTAATACCCACTATTGTTAAGAAAAAATAAATTAAGAAAAATTAATAAATTAAGAGAAATACTTAATAAAAATGTCAGTCTAGTTATGATAAAAGGACCAGGTTTTTTTTTTTTCTGCCTGCTTCATAGATCTGTGAAGGACTTCCTTCTTGAACTTTATGAAACTCTGATCTTCAGTCACTGTGTGATGAGGGGCTATTTAAATACTTGTGCTCTTATTCCTGAGTTTATTGTAATGCTTTTGTTCTAGTGGAGCTAGAAACTTTGTCCCTTGATCTTTGGGCTCAGCAAATCATAGGATTTTCTTTTTTAACATATAGAGCTTGATAGAGTAAGAAAAATATTTAGTACTAAAAGGTCTGTCACTATTATAACAATTCTTAGCAATGTTATATCTAAAACTACCTGATATCACATTGCGTGTGTCACAGATTTTCTGCCTGCTCAGAACTGAGGTTTTATAGTAGTGAACAGACTGGGTCAGTATTTTTCATGGGATTTCTGTAACCTTCATTTTTCTTGTTGGGAACAGGTCTGAAGGTTGAAGTGACTCATTGTGGAACAATGAGACGGAAATACCGTGTTTGTAATGTAACAAGAAGGCCTGCCAGCCATCAAACGTAAGGAAAGCTGGTGTTTCCCCCAGCAGTGATGTGAGGCAGCTGACTCTAAGGAAGGGGTTGGTAGTTTGCTAGCTCACGATAGAATAAGAGTTGCTCATGTCAGCTCCTCTTTTTTCCAGCTTTCCTTTGCAATTAGAAAATGGCCAAACTGTGGAGAGAACTGTAGCTCAGTATTTCAGAGAAAAGTACGCTCTTCAGCTGAAGTACCCTCACCTTCCCTGTCTGCAAGTGGGGCAGGAGCAGAAGCATACGTACCTGCCTCTAGAAGTAATGTCTTTACACTGCTTATGACTAGCTTCTGTTCATCTTTCTCTGTGTGTGCGCGCGTGTGCGTGTGCATGTGCATGTGTGAGTGCGTGTGTGTGTGTGTGTGTGTGTGTGTGTGTGTGTGTGTGTGTGTAGGCCAGAGGAGGACATCAGGAGTCTTCCTATATTGCTATCCATCCATTTTTTGAGATGAAGTCTCTCACTGAATCTGAACTTACTGTTTGAGCTGGACTAGCTGACCAGCGACCCTCCAGGATCTGACTCTCCTGATCCCCTCCCTCTCCTCCCAGCACTGAGGTTACAGGCATACACCACTAGGCCTTGCTTTTTACCTTGGTGCTAGGGATCTGAACTCAGGTCCCAATGCAGCAAGCACTTTACCCACAGAGTCATCTCCCTGGCCCTGTTCACCATTCTTCTAGGGTCTTTTATGGCCTGTGATTTATCTCAGTCTCACATTTATTTTTGAATTTGAACAATTTTTAAATTCTAATTTGTGTTAAGACTTCACTAAATAAAATAGTCTGTGTCTTAGTCAGAGTGCCTGTTGCTGTGATCAAACATCATGGCCAACTTGGGGAGGAAAGGGTTTATTTGGCTTACACTTCCACCTCACTGTTCATCATCAAAGGAAGTCAGGACAGGAACTCAAGCAGCAGGGAGGATCCTGGAGGCAGGAGCTGATGCAGATGCCATGGAAGGGTGCTGCTTACTGGCTTGCTCTCCATGGCTTGTTCAGCCTGCTTTCTTATAGAACCCAGGACCTCCAGCCCAGGGATGGCACCACTCACAATGCGCTGGGCCCTCCCTCATCAACCACTAAGGCATTTTGTTAATTGAGGTCCCTCCCCTGAGATGATTCTAGTTTGTGTAAAGTTGACATAAAACCACCCAACACAGTATGAGAAAAGTTCACCATAGGTCTACCGTTGTTAGCATTTTTGCTATGCTTCTTTCAGTCTTTTTATCCTGTTTACCTTTTACCTAATTATAATCATGTGATCATGTGTACTTTGTTCTCTACTTTTTTACTTAATATGATAGTAAAAAGAAGTAGTTAAATAAGTAGATTTTAACATTTTTATTTAACATGTGATTGACATTGAGTGAATTCTAACAAAAATATATCCATTGTATAAATTGTTTTGTTTCCAGGTCTGTAATATTGTGGCTGGGCAACGGTGTATCAAGAAACTAACTGACAATCAGACTTCTACTATGATTAAGGCAACAGCAAGATCCGCGCCAGACAGACAAGAGGAAATTAGCAGATTGGTTAGTACATAACTCTAGAAATAGGAATTTAAAGTCTATTAGGGTGAGCTACTCAAAAACAATGTCCTTACCAGCTAATGCCATATTACCATTTTATGAACTGTCAGAACTAAAAGAGATCATAGAGCCAGGTGTAGTGGCGCACGCCTTTAGTCCCAGCACTTGGGAGGCAGAGGCAGGCAGATCTCCGTGACAGTGAGTTCATGGCCAGCCTGGTCTACAGAGTGAGTTCCAGGACAGCCAGAACTACACAGTGAGACCCTATCTCAAGAAGAAGAGAAAGAGAGTTATCATGGTGTAATCTATGGTGTGGGAGAGGGGTAAACATTAGTAAGTTATATGAGAAGGGTTTGGTTCTTCTAATTTAACTCTAGACTATTTAAATCTAGGGAACAGACTTAGAAGAACTAATGTTTTAATATAGTTAACTGAACCCCCACCTAAAAGAAGGGCAAAGGGGAAACATCCAAGTATTATAACAAGAAATACTAAAATTATAATATTAACAGTCACTCTAAAATTTCTTAGCTACTAGTGTCAGACTGACATGCCTGTAATCCCAGCTCTCAGGAGACCGAGGCAGGGGCTCATTCTAAATTCTGGGCCTTTCTGGGCTACATAGACAACCTTATCTACAAACATACAAACAACTGGGCCTTGTAATCCCAGCACTTGGGAGGCTAAGGCAGGAGGATTGCCATGAGTTGCCATGAGCCAACCCAGCCTAGACTACAGAGTAAGAACCTGTCTCAACAACAAACTGGTTTCAATAATGCAGGACTCCCCAAGTCTTGTAGAAGTGAGGGACAGGATGCTAGTATCACTTGATAAAATTCACATTACTACTTCACAGTGTATATATATTTCAAAACATCATGTTTTGCCCAATAAAAATACACAGTGGATTTTACAAGGCTCTTGGCAAACAAACAAACAACAACAACAACAACAACAAAAAACCTGTCTGCTGCTCCAGACCCCTCAACTGGTGTTCCAGGAAGGGGAACCATCTTGCTGACATGCCACGGCTGGAAGAACAGTCTCCTGAACAGTGTCAAATTCTACCAGAGTGGAAAATGCAAGCTTTTCCATTACATTGGCAACTTCTCCATCTCAAAAGCAAACCACAGTGATTACCATTGCAAAAGAAATACAGAGAAGGCTGGGAGTGATAGAGCAGTCTTTAATCCCAGCACTTTGAAGGCAATGGCAAGAAGATCTCTATGAGTTCAAGGCCAGCCTGGTCTACATAGCAAGCTCCAGGACAGCCAGGACTACATAGAGAGACCCTGTCTCCATGTCTTAGTTAGGGTTTCTATTTCTATAAGGAAACACCATGATCACAGCAACTCTTACAAAGGAAGAACATTTAATTGGGGTGGCTTACATTTTCAGAGGTGTAGTCCATTATCATCATGGTGTGGCATGGTGGCATGCAGACAGACATAGTGCTGGAGCTGAAATTCCTACATCTTGATAGGCAGGCAACAGGAAGTGGCCTGTCACACTGGCATGGCTTGAGCATATATAAGATCTCAAAGCCTGCCTCCAACAAGACCACACCTACTCCAGCAAGGCTACACTTCCTAATAGTGCCACTCCCTATGGGGGCCATTTCTCTCAAAATAAGGAAAGAAGGAAAAAGAAATACAGAGATGTCCTACTCACCAACCTGACCATTGCTGTCTGAGTTCTTCCATGAAATCCTGAGCACAGGGAAATAAGAGAGAGAATCCCTGAGGAACTGAGGACAGCATACCCTCTGGGAGCTCAGTGACACTTCAGGCCTTTGTGTATAGTGCAGCCAGCAAACAGCAGCTTGTCCAATCCCAGTGATCCTGAGGAAACTTCCAAAACCAAGGCTGGGAGTACAGTTACCTCTTCATTTCTCAAGCACCCAGAAGCTCTGGGGAAAGAGACAGAGTCCATTATCAGGACCACATTTAGTCTCACTTGTCTTACATTGGAATTGGGGATACTCAGAAGGGCAAACATCTAGTGTCTCCTGTTCATATTACCCTTGAGGCGGTCATGCTCTAGCCCCTATGGAGGACTTCCAGAGTTAGCTATGAGTCCTGAAGCCAACAGACAGCACAGTCCCAGTTGACTAACTACTGATTCATTCTGGGACTTACCACTTCCCAACTCCAGGCACTTCTGTTATGTATTCACACAACAGATAAAATGGCTGTCATTTTATTAAGAGAATGCAGCAACATAGGAAATGCTTATATTACACATTATGTGAAAACAATTATATTAGTGTACGGGACCTCAGAAATGATAAGGCAGACTTGTATCAACATGTTAAAAATGATGTTTTAGGGTAATACAATTATAAGGAACTTTTATTTGCTTTCTTTTTTTTTTTTTTTTTCCAAGACAGGGTTTCTTTGTGTAGCTTTGGCTGTCCTGGAAATCACTCTGTGGACCAGGCTGGCCTTGAACTCAGAGATTGACCTGCCTCTACCTACTGAGTTCTGGGATTAAAGGTGTGTGCCACCACCACTTGGCTTATTTTCTTTCTTAGTTTTCTTTTTCTAATTGTGATTTATTATCTTTGTGTGCATGTGTACATGTATATAGCTGGAAGTTTTCCTGTGTCCTGGCTGGCTGGTGGTGGGGACAAATCTCTCCCACTTACGTCCCCCAAGTAAACACAGAGGCTTATATTAATTATAACTTCTTGGCCATTAGCTCAGGCTTATTACTGACTAGCTCTTACACTTAAATTAACCCATAATTCTTACCTATGTTTAGCCATGTGGCTTGGTACCTTTTCTCAGTTCTGCCTCATCATCTTGCTTCCTCTGTGTCTGGCTGTCAACTCCTGACTCAGCCTTCTTCTTCCCAGAATTCTCCTTATCTGCTCACCCCGCCTATACTTCCGGCCTGGCTACTGGCCAATTAGCATTTTATTTATCAACCAATCAAAGCAACACATATTCACAGCATACAGGAAGACACCCCACAGCATGTGTATGTGTGTGGGCATGCACGTGTACATGTATGTGTATGGGCGTGCGTGTCCCACAGCACAGCTGAAAAGGTCTGAGGAATCCACTGAGGAAAAGATTGCCGAATCAATTCTCTTCTTCCTCCATGTGGGTCCCGGGGATCAGGGGTTGAACTCAGGTCATCAAGCTTGGAGGCAGGAGCTTTACCCACCAAGCCATCTTCTTTCCTGTTTTTCTATGAAGATCATGCATTACTTTTATGATAAAATATTTTAAAGTTAAGAATATACAATATTATCTGTTCATTTCTAAAAACTAAACTTAAGTAAATAAATAGATTAAGGCTGAAGAGATGGCCCAGTGGTTAAGAGTACTTCCTGCTTTGGGAGAGGACATGCATCAGGAGGCTCACACGCACCTGTGATTCTAGCATAGGGAATCTGACACTATCTTCTGGACTCCATGGGCACACACACACACACACACACACATACACACACACGAATGCACACACATAAATAAGAATATTTTTTTAAATAAACTGATAGAATACTCAAAATAGAGTGAGTTTTTTTTTTTTGTTTTGTTTTGTTTTGTTTTTAAGGAATACCTAGATTGTATGTCACTCTCCCCTGAATATCATTTAAACTGTCTGAGCAAACAAAGGGGGGAATCAATAAATATGAATATATTCCCCAACAATTTACTGGGGATTTCAGCACTTTCAGAATTTTTTTTCCATACAGGGTTTTTTTTAATGCAACAGCCCTGGCTATCCTGGAACTCACTCTGTAGACCAGGCTGGCCTTGAACTCACAGAGATCCTCCAGCCTCTGCCTCCCAAGTGCTGGGATTAAAGACATGTGCCACCACACCCAACATTTGTTCAGGTTTTAATATTACTTTACATATTTTGTTTTTGAAACAGTTTCTGTTGTTTTATTAACCAAAAATTTAAAATAGTTTGATAATCATTTGTCAAATGCACAGTTGAGGGACTAAACATTGCCTAGCCTGCAAAAGGCCCTGGTTTCAATCCCCAGCATCATATAAAACCACTGTGGTAGCACATACCTGCAGTCCCAGTACTCGGGAAGCAGACACAGGAAGATTAGCTCAAGACCAGCTTCAGCTGGATAACAAGTTTGAGTTTGAGATCAGCCTTAGCTACATAAACATAAGAAACAAGCACTGTGTCTTATCGCTGTGATAAAACACCTTGACCAAAAGCAGCGTGGAGAAAAAAGGGTTTACTTGGCTCACACTTCCACCTCACTGTTGATCATCAAAGGAAGTCAGGAGAGGAACTCAAGCAGGGCAGGAACCTGGAGGCAGGAGCTGATGCAGAGGCTATGGAGAGATGCTGCTTACTAGCCTGCTTCTGGCTTGCAAGCTTTCTTATAGAACCCAGGACTACCAGCCCTCCTTCGTCAATCACTAAGAAAATGCCCTACAGCCCAATCTTATAGAAGTAATTGTGGTTCCCTCCTTTCAGATAACTCCTGCTTGTGTCAAGTTGGCAGAAACCTATCCAGCATACACTATCCCTAGAGACCTTACAGATACCTGTCCCATGTACTTCAGTAGATGGCAGAGAGGAGAGAGGCCATGTCTGTGCTCAGTGTTCTGAACTAGGAACATTTGAGGTACGAGCAGCCTGACATTCTGTGGTGCCTATCAACTCACTGAAGCCCAGCTGTGGGACCACCTCTGTCCTAGTTGTTGGCTGGCCCGAGGCATCTGATGGCCTTCCACATGCCCACTGTGGGGTAGAAGAGACTGTTGTGCACAGAGGAAGTTTCAGGAAGATGATTGACTGAAGCTGCTTATCATGTGAGCCTTGGGCACAATGCCCAGCCGTGCTGGGAAGAAACATGGCCCAGTTCAGTGCCCCAAGGCTAGCCTGGACAAGTGCAGATACAGCTCCAGGTCATGGGCCTCACAGGTGTGCCCACTGTCACCTGACCAAACACCTGCTGAAGCACCTGCACAGGCTTCTGTTGGCAGAACAAGGTTCTGGGCTGTTCCACACTTCTTGTTCTAGAAGCCTATATTTTTAAAGCTATATTTTTCCAAAACAAGTGTAGTAAGGCTGTGATTACCACAGAACTGACTAGTAGTTAGGTCAGTGGTAGTGGTACTAGGGGCATGGAAGGCGCTCCAAGATTCCATTCAACACTCCCATCTGCCCAACTGCATGTGGTCTGAGCCATAATAATTACATAAGAGGGAGAGAACTGGATGATGCACATATAGCAAATGTCCCGAATAAATTCATTCATTCTCAAAACACATAAACAAACAACAGATCAGAAAGCCTCTCGGGGCTGGAGAGATGGCCCAGCAGTTAAGCATTTGTTGATGTTGCAAAGGACCCAGGTTTGGTTCGCAGCACCCACGTGGTGGCTCATAATTGGCTGTAACTCCAGTTCCAGGGATCCAACACTCTTCTGGCCTCTGCCAACACCAAGCATGCACAGAATGCTCATATATGTATACAGATATTCACACAGACACAAAAAATTCTTCATTTTGTAAGCTAATAAAAATAACCCCTTTGCCTTATAATTCTATAAAAAGTGAATGGTAGTTATTACATCTCATCTAATTAGGGAAATAAAGGTTGATTCTCACCCTAAATTTTTGTCTGTTTCTTTTTTTTTTTTTTTTTTGGTTTTCGAGATGGGGTTTCTCTGTCCTGGATCTCGATCTGTAGACCAGGCTGGTAGACCAGGCTGGCCTTGAACTCACAAAGATCCATCTGCCTGGCTCTGCCTCCTGAGTGCTGGGATTAAAGGCATGCACCACCACCACCCGGCTCTATATTCCAGTTTCTAAAAGTCTTCTAAACCCTGTAAGGACAGTGACACCTCTGTCTGACAACCTCTGTAACTAACAGTTCTCCTTTGTCACAGCGTCACTGTTGAGGAACGCAGAATCATGAAGTGGTTACGAGAACAGCTTTGGGTTAAAGCCTTGTTTTCCTCTCACTGTTTGTAGCACCGAGTCTTTAACTTCCCTCGCACAATTCATGTCTCTGTAAAATGCAGAGTATAAAAGATCTATGTGGGCTGGAGAGATGGCTCAGTGGTTAAGAGCGCTGGCTGCTCTTCCAGAGGCCCTGAGTTCAATTCCCAGCAACCACGTGGAAGCTCCCAGTCATCTATAATAGGATCTGATGCCCTCTTCTGGCATGCAGAGCACTCATACATAAAAGTGTAAATGTAATAATAATTAAAAAAATCTATGTAGCTGAGTGGTGGTGGTGCACACAGCTTTAATCCCAGTACTGGGGAGGCAGAGGCAGGCAGATCTCTGAGTCTGAGGACAGCCTGGTCTACATAATCAATTCCAGGGCAGCCAAGGCTACACAGAGAAACCCTGTCTTTAAGGAAAAAATTAAAAAAAGAAAGGAAGGGAGGGAGGGAGGGAGGGAGGAAGGAAGAAAAAATATACGTATATCATAAAGCATATGTGAAAAAAATGATTAGAGCGGGGTGGTGGCGGCGAACGCCTTTAATCCCAGCACTCGGGAGGCAGAGCCAGGCGGATCTCTGTGAGTTCAAGGCCAGCCTGGTCTACAGAGCAAGATCCAGGAAAGGCGCAAAGCTACACAGAGAAACCCTGTCTCGAAAAAAGCCAAAAAAAAAAAAAAAGAAAAAAAAAAGAAAAAAATGATTAGGCACTTATCATCAAGCATGTCATATAGCAATGTGGTGATATTTTATTTGTCCTCTAACAAATAAAGCTTGCCTGGAGATCAGAGGAAAAAGCCAGCCACTATATTAAATATAGAGGTCAGGCAGTGGTAGCACATGCCTTTAATACTAGCTTTTGGGAGGCAGAGATTCATCCGGATCTCTGTGAGTTCAAGGCCACACTGGCAACAGGGCCAGGCATGGTGGTACAAGCCTTTAATCCCAACACTAGTTAAACATAGAGGTCTGGAGGTCTGGACAGACAGACAGGATGTGATAGAGCTGGGTGGAAAGAGGAAGTGATGTAGCTGGGCAGAGAGAGAAAGTAGAAAGGCAGGGCACAGAAAGGTATATAGGCGTGAGTATACAGGAAGTAGCTCCCTCTTGAGCTGAGGATTTCCTACCTGTAAGAACTTGTGGCTGAGGCCGGGCGACGGTGGCACATGCCTTTAATCCCAGCACTCGGGAGGCAGAGGCAGGCGGATCTCTGTGAGTTCGAGGCCAGCCTGGACTACAGAGTGAGTTCCAGGAAAAGGTGTAAAGCTACACAGAGAAACCCTGTCTCGAGAAAAAAAAAAAAACAAACTTCTGGCTGGCTTGTCCTATTCCTCTGATCTCTCAGTTTCCACCCCAGTATCTGGCTCCAGCCTTTTATTAATAAGACCGTTTAGCAATTCATGTTACATAGCAAATTTTCATTAATGCTATTTGTTATTCTTTATAACCTTATTACAGAGAGACATTAGCAGACACCAAAAGTGATTGACAGGTTTGAAGAAAAAGATTCATCACTGCGTAATTTAAAAAGTGGCTTTTCCTACTTATTGTCAGAAGATTGTGTTTAAGCATTTAAATTATTAGTTTTGTAAATAGACTTTTTACTCAGACTTGACACTGCCTTCTTTTTGTAAATTGTTGCCTTGAGGACAAGTAAAAATAACCAGTAGCATGCCTTAGAGTAAGATATAACACTGACCAACTGTGTGTTCTTTCTTTGACTATATGTATGGATATGTTATGTAAAATTTATAATCTCTCAAAAAAAAATAGCCGGGTAGTGGTGGCACACACCTTTAATCAGCACTGAGAGGCAGAGCCAGGCGGATCTCTGTGACTTCGAGGCCAGCCTGGTCTACAGAGTGAGATCCAGGACAGGCACCAAAACTACACAGAGAAACCCTGTCTCGAAAAACAAAAAAAAAACAAAAAAAAAAAAAAACAGAGAGAGAAACCCTGTCTCGAAAACACCACCAAAAAAAAAAAAATTATAAGCTATAACTGATGCTGGCTTTTTTTTAAATCTTTTTTTTACTATTTCTCATTAAATAAATTTATATATAACATAATATATCTGAAAATACTGAAGTAAAATGAAATATATTCATATAAATTATAAAGCAGGTAGTTGGAAAAAAGTTAAGTTTTTAATATTTACTGTCAGACTTTACATAAAACAAATTCTTATATTATGTTCCTAGATTCTTTATAATCAGAGGTTTTTTTGTTTTGGTTTTGACTAAGCTATGCCGTCCAATCAGAGGAGTTTTTTAATTTTTGTTTTTGTTTGTTTTGGTTTTGAAGAGAGAGTTTCTCTGTGTAGCCCTGGCTGTCCTGAAACTAGCTCTATAGACCAGGCTGGCCTCTAACTCACAGAGATCTGCCTGCCTTTGCTTCCCGGAGGTGTTTCTCTCTCCTGAAATTGCTTAATTATTTAAAATTATCATTTTCATGGGTCACAAATAGTGAAAGTATATTATTCAACCTAATGTCTATTTAAGTTTTGAATAAATTACCAAGGTGTTCACAGACTTCCCACAGTCACTGACCCACAATCTGCAGGATAATATTCTCTGCTTTATAGTCAGGGCACCATTGATTCTCACTACAAACTGTGTGGTTGGCGTAGTGGGAGAAAAAGAGGAGGTTCTAGCAAGTACAGCGAGAGGCTCAGGGAAAGTCTGCGAATAATGACAGATCTTTTCTGTTGCTAGGTAAGAAGTGCAAATTATGAAACAGATCCGTTCGTTCAGGAGTTCCAATTTAAAGTGCGGGATGAAATGGCCCACGTAACAGGACGCGTACTTCCGGCACCGATGCTCCAGTATGGAGGACGGGTAAAGCAGTGTTTTAATCTCATGTGGAATTTGCTAAGTCTGGAGAGAATGGTACTCTAAGTCTTGAGCTTATTATTTGATTGTTCTGACAATATGTTAGGTATTTTATTTGTTTCAAGGTGGATTTCTTTGCTTGAGTTTAGCATAATTTTTTTACATGTACTTACTTATTATGAGGGGTGCACACGTGTACCTCTGACATGTGGAAGTCAGAGGGAAACTTGAGGAAGTTGGGTCCTCTCCTTCTACCATATGAGTTCTTGTGTGTGGTGGGGGTGTCAAACTCAGGTCATCAGGCTTGGGGACAAGCACCTTCCTTTACCTGCTGAACCATCTTACTGGCCTCTTAGGTTTTAACAGTATAAATAATATTGATTTAGAACAGTCAACTCCACATAGAGTATTAAGGATGTATCAGTTCAGCAATCTGAAATGCTTACTTGAGCTCACTGAAATGCATTGTCTGGTAAAGTGTTTGTTTTTTCATCGTGCCATTTATCTTACAGAACCGGACAGTGGCAACACCAAGCCACGGTGTGTGGGACATGCGAGGAAAACAATTCCACACGGGAGTTGAAATCAAAATGTGGGCCATAGCTTGTTTTGCCACACAGAGACAGTGCCGAGAAGAAATACTGAAGTAAGCTGCTGCATTGGTTTGGTTTGGGGACCTTGTGTGTTTGGAATTTTTAAAAAAAAATTTAATTTTTTTTTTTTTTTGGTGGCACTAAGAGTGAACCCAGGACCTTGTATATCCAATAGGCTGTATTGCTGAACTACACCCCTAGCCCTGAATTCCAATTTTCAATTATTCATCTAATGTTCTAACAAATGTTGCCTCTATATGGAGTATATGTAACCAAAAATGAACCTTTACAACTATTTCTTCCATCCAGCTGGGATGACCTATCCTTCCAGTTACATGGGAGGCTGATGCAGGAGAATCATAAGTTAGCAAGACCCAGTCTCAAAAATCATTTGTGTGTGTGCATGTGCACCCCACATGTGCCAGTACACGTGAGTGTGCATTGCAGAGGCTAGCCTAAGACGTCATTCATCAGGCAGTATCTACTTCCTTTTTGACCAGGGCCTCTCGTTGGCCTAGAACTCACTGAATTACTTTAAGTGAAAAGGCTGATAAGGAAAGAAGAGATTTCATGCTGAAGTTTCAAAGATATACATTAAGAATGAATATTTTACTCTTGAAATTATAAAGCCTGGTGTTGCGGTGCACACCTTTAATCCCAACACTCAGGAGGCAGAGGCAGGTGGATCTCTGAGTTCCAGGCCAGCCTGGTCTATGTAGTGAGTTCCAGGACAGCCAGGGCTACACAGAGAAACCCTGTTTCAAAAAACACAACAAGAGGGCTGGAGAGATAGCTTAGAGGTTAAGAGCACTGACTGATCTTCCAAAGGTCCTGAGTTCAATTCCCAGCAACCACATGGTGGCTCACAACCACCTGTAATGAGATCTGGTGCCCTCTTCTGACCTGCAGGGATACGTGCAGACAGAACACTGTATACATAATAAATAAATAAATCTTTAAAAAAAAAAAACACAACAAGAAAGGAAGGAAGAAATTATACCTGAGACTTCAAAAATTACAGCCATTGTTTAAGATAAAAAGGCATTAACTTAGAGGGTCTAGTAGCATCCTCAGTTTCAAACATCCAGTGGGGTCTTGTATGTGCGTATATATATATGTATACGTGTGTGTATGTGTTCATGTGCAGGTATGTGCATACTTGTTGAGGCCAGAAGCTGATTTCAGGAGTCTTCCTCAATCGCCTTCCACCTTACCTTCTGAATCTAGAATTCATTAATTCAGTTAGGCTGGCTGGCCAGCAAGCCACAGGGAGCCTCCCACCTCCACCTCCCCAGTACAGCACAGACATGCACAGCAAACCTTTTACCAGCCAAGCTGTCTCCCCAGCCCCGCTAGGGACTCTGTGCATAGCCCCAAAGGATTAAAGGAGATTGCTCTAGGTGACCGGTCCTCTGTTGCCTTACCATTAGCGATCTGGTAACCTTATGTGTATGGAGCAAGCACACAACAATCTATACTTCATCCTCCCTGTTCTTTCTTTTTTCCCTCCCTCCCTCCCTCCTCCGTCCCTCCCTCCCTCCCTTCTTCTCTTCCTTTCTTCCTTTCCTGGTTTTTTTTTTTTTTTTTTTTTTTTTTCGGTTTCGGTTTTTCGAGACAGGGTTTCTCTGTGTAGCTTTGCACCTTTCCTGGAACTCGCTTTGGAGACCAGGCTGGCCTCGAACTCACAGAGATCCACCTGTCTCTGCCTCCTGAATGCTGGGATTAAAGGCGTGAGCCACCACCGCCCGGCGCTTTCCTGGTTTTTCAAGTAAGGGTTTCTCTGTGTAGTCCTGGCTGTCCTGGATTCACTTTGCAGAGCAGGCTGGCCTCGAACTCACTGCCTCTGCCTCCCAAGTTCTGAAATTAAAGGTGTGCACCACCATGCCCAGCTTCCATTTCTTCCTTAAACTTTTCATTACTATGAGGTAGGTTTGCAGCTGGAGATAGAGCTTAGTGTAAAGTAAACACACACAGACCATGGTTTCAATCCTTAATACTACACATAGAAAAGATATTTTGTACATTTTGATGTCTAGACAAAGGTTTTCTGTTTTGTGGTTTCACCTTCTTTAGAGGTTTCACAGACCAGCTGCGGAAGATCTCCAAGGATGCGGGGATGCCCATCCAGGGTCAGCCTTGCTTCTGCAAGTACGCACAGGGAGCAGACAGCGTGGAGCCCATGTTCCGACATCTCAAGAACACCTACTCGGGACTGCAGCTCATCATCGTCATCCTGCCGGGGAAGACGCCAGTGTATGGTAAGGACATTTTAACATTTTTCAGGAGTGAGATTTTTAGCTCATTGCTAGAGCACTGGCCTGAGATGCACACAGACCTGGGTTTGATCTCTGGCACTGAAACAACAGAAATATTGCATTTTTTTTCCTTCTCCTGCTTAACATTGCTTTTAGAGTTGGATAGCCTAAAATTTTCAAATACTAAAATATATTTATACCATTGTATTTTAAACCTCATATCATTACTTTAAGGCAAAGCCTGTAAGCTTATTGTAGAAAAGGAGACTCTGAGAAGTGAGTTTTAGTACCTAAGATAGACATCACAAGCAGTGGTTAAGGGACGAACTGTGTAATAAAACAGCCTTGGTACCTTGAGTAGCAGGATAAGGTGGTAGGTTAGAAGCACAGAATTTTGGAGATAGACTATTTGCTCAGTGTTTCTGTGATGTGACGGAATTACCTAACTGTAGTAAGCTTTACTTTCCTCACCTGTGGAAATGAGATACTATAATAACCTTATATGACTGTATACAAAGTAAAGTTTTGTGAGATTAATAAAATAAATGTAATTCCATGACCCATGGAAAAACTGAGGAAAACATAGCTTATAAACCATTGAATGTAGTAAAATAATGTCACTTTAGAAATGACAGACGTGAGGTGGGACATAGTTCCATCAGGGTGAAGTGCTAGCTGTACAAGTCTGAGGACCTGACTTGATCCCCAAGAACCCACCTAAGGAAAGTCAGGCGCAGCAGCATGCACCTGTAATCCCTGCACTGGAGAGGCAGAAACAGGAGTTTCTGGGCTAGCTGGCCAGCCAGGCTAGCCAATGGTTAGCTCCACTTTCAGTGAGAGACCCTGTCTCCTAAAACAAAGGGAAGAGTGATTGAAGAAGACACCTTACACCAACTTCTGGCCTCCACCTTCAAATGCACACATGCACACACATGTGTACACACACACATGCATATATGCACAAACACCTACACATACCCCCCCCCAAAAAAAGAAAGAGGAAGGAAGGGAGGGAGGGAAGGAGGGAGGAAGTGGGGGCTGGAACAATGACTTGGTGGTTAAAAGCACTTCCAGAAGACCCAGTTTCTATTCCCAGCACCCACATGGCAGCTAACAACTGTCTGTAACTCCAGTTCCAGGGGATCTAATGCCCTCGTCTGGTCTCCATAGAAATCAGGTACACGTGAGATACAAAGACATCCATGCAGCCAAAACACTCAACAGATACAGAATAAAAATAAATTTAAAAAAAAGAAAGGAAAAAAATGACAGAAGGGGCCTGAGGCTCAATAGGCAAGTGCTTGGTTATGAGTTTGTTCCAACCATCACAAAAAGCAAAACAAGATAGAAGAAATAACAGAGAAAATTGTTACATTTGGCCACATAAAAATTGAGATTTTGTGTATCATTAATATACTAAAATTAAAATCAACAGAACACAGCAAATGGAAACAGTAAATACTAGCTTATCATTAGAAAAAAAATTGAACATATTGGTTCAACAAAGGCAATTTTTAAAAAAAAAATACTTTTTTAACTTTATTTTATGTGCATTGGTGTGAGGGTGTCAGATCCCCTGGAAGTAGAGTTACAGACAGTTGTGAGCTGCCATATGGGCGCTGGGAATTGAACCCAGGTCCACTGGAAGAACAGCCAGTGCTCTTAACTGCTGAACCATCTCTCCAGCCCCAAAGGCAATTTTTTCTAGTCTTTTATTTTGTTTTAATTAATTAACTTATGAGCTTTTTTAAAAGACAGGGTTTCTAGCCCAGGCTGGCCTTGAACTCCCTATGTAGCTGAAGATAACCTGGATTTCTGATCCTCCTGCTTTTACCTCCCAAGTGCTGAGATTAGAGGAGGTGCACACTGCCATGCTCGGTTTATGTGATGCTGAGGACCGAAACCAGGGCCTCGTGCATGTTTGGTGAGCAGTTTACTAACTGAGCTGTATCACCAACCCTGCACGTGTGTTCTTAGTCTGTAATTCAGTGTCTCAAACTCAGAATACCTGTGCAAAAGAATTAGTTTATCTGTGGATATAGCTCAGTGGTGAAGCACTTGCCTAACATGCACGTGACCCTGGGTTCAGAGCCCAGCACAGAACAGAAGAAGCTACTCTGTATTGCTAATCACTAAAGTTTTAACTAGAGTAAGTCAGTTCTCATAACAATGAAAATGCCTATTCTTGACAAAAATTTGAATAAATATGCACTTACATACTGTTGGTGGGAAGCAAAGTATTTTCAAAGCCTCCAAACTGTTTACTGTTTTTGTTTGTTTGTTTATACCTACATTACTCCCTCCACCCTGGTCTCTGCACCACTTCCAATAGAGAATAGAAACAAGGTTGACAGCTGCTGAGGAATTACACTCAAGGTTGACCTTCTCACATATGTGTACACACACCTGCACACACATGAACATGTAAACACATACACATGCATAAATTAAATAAATAAATACACTTTCTTAGAATAGCTTTAGATTTACAGAAGAATTGAGCAGACAGTCTAGGGAGTTCCCATGCCATCTGCCCTTTGCATAGTTTTTCCTATACAGACAATTGTTGCACAAATCCTAATTGGTCTTAATGAAAACCCAGAACCAGATATCAGGGTGAAAGCTGAAAGATCAGAGAAACAGAGCTATGGAGTACCCAGGGGTCCTGGGGATTTAGCTATGTCTGGGATGGGATATCTGAGGGAAAAAATCTATGTACACTATATTCTTATGTCTGTTAACTTTATTCCTCTAAGACAAAATTCTGTCAATACAGCTATAGCTCCATCAGGCATTCAAGGCAGGAATAACTCTAGACACACCAAGCTCTATATCCGTCTACTTTATTTCTCTGGGATGAAATCCTGTCTCCATAACTGCAGTTCTGTCCAGCTCCCTAGCTCATAGCCCAGGTGATGACTAACTCCTATGCTTCCAGCCTCGTCTTCGTCCTCTGTATCCTCTTTCTCCATCTCTGCTACTCTCTACTCCTGGCACTCAGAAAACTCTACCCAAAATCTGCTTACCCTCTATGGAACCTGTCTTCCTCTCTTCTCTATTGCCATGTCTTTCTGTCCATTTTCTACAGAAAATGCCTGCCCTGGGTACATGGTTCGGGTTCTCTGCCTTCTCAGGAATGTTATTGTACCTCTCACCTTGACATATAAGAGGATGGTCTGAGCTTCATTTGCACAAGAAACAAAGCTATACATCTCCCACCAGCTTGTCTTTGCCTACTTGACCTATCCAGATACTGACTTCAGCAGGGAGGTTACCTAGAAGTTCAGCAGGTCTGAAAATACTTGAGCACGCAGGAATTTCACAGTAGAAGACAGCTGGAATATTAAAGGCTGGATAGCACCAAATATTCATAAATAAATGGCTTGCCTCTTGACAGGACCCTTGGCCAGTCAAGGTATAGCTTTAATACACAGCTGAATCTCTATAATATATTCTTGTGGCCCGCAAGACAGAGCAAGCCACAGCCATCACCTCTTACCTCACCAACTCCTCATCCTGAAAGAGCCCCAGTTCCTGTCCCTCCTGCTTTATATTCCTTTCTCTGCTCTGCCCAGCCATATCACTTCCTGTCTCAACCTTCCTAGTGCTGAGATTAAAGTTGTGTGATCCCAGGTGCTAGGATTAAAGGTGTGTGCCCCACTGCCTGGCCTCCATGTTTAATCTAGCGGCTTGTTCTGTCCCGTGATCTTCAGGTAAATTTTATTAGAGTACAACAAAATGTCACCACAGACAATTAACCTTTCTCCTTAATGCAGTACATTTACTGAATCAACAGCATTCATACTGTTAAAATTATTAATTATGAATATTATTACTGCATTGCCCACAGTTTACATTAAAGCCCACTGTTCGTGTTGAAGAGCATAGTCTGGCAAGTATCTGTCCATTATTATAGCACCATACGGAAGAGTTTCACTGTTGTTCACTTCCTCTGTTCCTCCTCCTCCCTCCGCAGTTCTTGAAACCACTGGTTGTCTTTACTGTCACTCTTGTTTTGCTTTTTCTATATTGTCACAGGTGGAGTCATTTGTATGTCGTTGCATGTGGTCATCTTTCTTTCCCTTTTCTTTTCCTTTTTTTTTTTTTTTTTTGACAGGGTTTCTCTGTGTAGCCCTGGCTGTCCTGGAACTCACCCTGTAGACCAGGCTAGCCCCAAACTCACAGAGACCTGTATGGTGATGTATTGTGTCCCCCAATATACTGTGTCTCCCAATAAAATTTACCTGAGTATCAGAGGAAAAAGCCAGCCACTACATTAACTCTTCTGGCCTCCTCAAGCATCAGACACACATGTGGTACACAGACATGCAGCAAAACACCATACACATAGTTTTTCTTAATTTAAAAAATCTATTTTATTTTAAACCTGTATGTATGTGTGTCTGTGTGGGGTATATGCATGTAAGTACTGGTGTTCATGAGGTCCAGAGGTGTACCATTTCCTGGAGCTGGACTTACAGGTGTTGTGAGCCACCTGATGTGAATGGTAGAACCCAAACTCAAGTTCTCTGCAAGAATAGTACTAGTTCTTCATCTTTTTTAATATACTACTTCAGTTTATTCTTTCATAATTTACTACATGCATACAGTGAATCCCAGCTCCTCCTAGATCTACCCTTCTTCTGCATCTTAACTGTCTTCAACTTAATAATCCTCTAAATTTGAGAAAGGCATTTTCTCTTTTCCTTCAGTTTTAAAAATATACTTTTCTGGATTGTCAAGGTAGCTCAGCAGGTAAAGGCATTTGCCATGCAAGCCTGACGCCTGAGTGTGATCCCTGGAGCCCATGTAAAGATGGAAGAAGAAAACCAAGCCACAGAGTTGTCCTCTGACCTCTACATGTGCACACATCACACACATTATATACACAAGTCCATACACACACAGAGAGAGAATGAAATAAAAACAGTATAAATTTTTATTATTTTTTTTCTTTTTTTCAAGACAGCGTTTCTCTGTGTATCCCTGGCTGTCCTGGAACTTGCTCTGTAGACCAGGCTGACCTCGAACCTGGAGATCCCCCTGCCTCTGCCTCTGCCTCTGAGTGCTGACTAAAAGTATAAATCTTTAGATATACTTTTCATACACAAAAATAAACCAATAGAAAAATTCCAAGTTAATGCTGAAAATGTCCATGTATTTTACTAGCCCTGTTTTAGTATTGGTATAATTTTAGGTACCCTATAATATACCATGATATATTCCAGGGTATCCTTCTTAGCCTTATTGTCAGTGAGTGAATTTATTTTCAGGTGTCTTCTTTTCTAACTGGGCCATTTGTGTTTGTTCCATAGCGGAGGTGAAACGTGTAGGAGATACACTTTTGGGTATGGCCACACAGTGTGTGCAAGTCAAGAATGTAATAAAAACATCTCCTCAAACTCTCTCAAACTTGTGCCTAAAGATCAATGTTAAACTTGGAGGAATCAATAATATTCTTGTACCTCATCAAAGGTAAGCTATTCTATTTCACTCTTTTTTTTTTCTACATAGGCCTAACTAACTACTATCAGATACTAGAGGCAACCTTAGTGATTCTCCCTGTGAACTATATAGACGATTTAGCAAGGTAAAGAGATTGTTGGAGCTGGAGACATAACTGAATGGTTAAACACACCTTTCACTCCAGCACTCGGGAGGCAGAGGCAAATGGATCTCTGTGAGTTTGAGGCCAGCCTGGTCTGCAGAGCGAGTTCTAGGACAGCTATAGTGAGTCTGTCTTGTTAAACAGGAGATGAGTTCATAAATGAGGTAGAGAATTTAGCCAACACGTTCAAGAACTAAGAAATAGTCAATATTTTTTTAATTTATAACCTTTATTTTATATGTATCTCTGTGCACATGCACGTGCAGTGCCCATGGAGGCCAGAGAGAAGTGTTGGATCCCCCAGGACTGGAGTTACAGAGGGTTGTGAGTCACCATGTGCGATGCTAAGCATTAAACCCCAGTTCTCTGGGCAAACAACTGCTGAGTCATCTCTCAGCCCCAGTTTTTTCATTTTAAAGGGTGAAGTTTTAAAATAAAAGGAAATGCTGGGGTTTTATGATTATTAAATATATACTCAAATTTTATTCTTTGGGCCAGGGAATAGTAGATGCCTATAATCCCTGTCTAAAAGTGTAAAATATACTAAAACTGAACATCAAAGGCTTGCTGATTCTTTTTGTCCTTAAGTCTCATAGACTTAAAATGTAAGTAGATTTTTAAATGAATGAAATTTAATGATATATTATGAAGAAACATATCATTTTTGTCCACATTACAGAGAATATTAGTATCAGTTGTCTTTTGCAACCACAGTACCCCTGTTTAAAACATGAAAGTTCTCACAAGACATCAGAGAAATGTAATGGACTAGAGATTCATGAATTAAGAGTTTCTCGGGCTGCATGTGGTGGTGCACTCCTTTAATCCCAGGACTTGGGAGGCAGAGACAGGCGGATCTCTGTGAGTTCAAGGACAGCCTGGTACACAGAGAAACCCTATCATGAAAAAAAAAAAAAAAGAAGAAGAAGAGTTAGTGAGCAGTTGAGGTCTGTGAAGCGTCTGTGAAGTGTCTGTTGTCTGTAGAGGGCGTCCTCTGGACTGTCAGTGGCTTGCAATTATATTGCAATCTTGTGAAACAGATGAAACAAATGAAGTCTAACCCTTTAAAAAAATGTGTTTAAGACCTTCTGTGTTCCAGCAACCAGTGATCTTCCTGGGCGCAGATGTCACTCACCCACCTGCTGGTGATGGAAAGAAGCCCTCCATTGCTGCTGTGAGTCCCATCAGACGAGTCTGCCTTATCTAAAGTCCACACTAATAGCAGTGCTTTGGTTCCGCATTTCAGTATTTGATATGTGATATTCTTTTTTAATCTTCTGGGTGCCAGTGTTCTTGTTCTCAGTCATGTCCTCCTCCGTTACCCTCTGCAGTAGCCCTCCCTTCTCTAGCTGGGCCCTGTATTCTCCCAGTTAGTCTCCTTATGTATATGAGATACAGATAAAATAAAATTTCAAACTTAGGCACCATGTATTCGAGAGAACATGTGGTATCTATCTTTCTAAGACTGGCTTGTTTTACTTAACAAAATGATTTCCATTGTATCCATTTTTCTGAACATAATGATTTCATGTTTTTATATCGGCATAAAATTCCATTGAGTGTACATGTACTACATTTTCTTTTTTATCTTATTTATTTATTTATTTATTTATTTATTTATTTATTTATTTATTTATTTGGGGGAGATGTATGTGAAAGTCAGAGGTCAGAGATAACTTGCAGGAGTTGGCTCTCTCCTTCCACCAAGCCTGACAATCTGAGTTCCATCCCCGGAACCCACCCTAACCCAGATTACTGGCCCCTGCACCCGATTTTATTTATCCACTCATCTGCTAATGAACATCTAAGCTGGTATGCTTTCCTAGCTGTTGTGAATAAACATGGAGGCACAAGGATCTTTGTGGTCTGTGTTGACTTTAAGTTCTTCAGGCGTGTACCCAAGAGCGGTATAACTAAGCAGTATGGTAGTCCTATTTTCAGTATTTTGAAAAGCCTGTCAACTGACTTCAGTTGTGGCTGCTCACATGTACATTCCCACCAATGATGGGTAAGGTCCTCCTTTAACACCTGTTGTGGGTGGCAGCTATTCTGACTGGGTGAGATGGGATCACAGTACTTTTATTTTCATTTCCCTTAAGGTTGAGGACATTGAACCCCTTTCCAAGTTTGCTTATTGGCTTTGTATCTCCTCTTTATTATTACATTATTTGTGCTACGGAACACATGTGGAGTTAGAGGACGACTTGAGGAGTTAATTCTCCTTCTACCATGTAGATCCCAGAGATCAAATCCAGGCTGCTGGGCTTGGCTGCAGGTGTCTTTGCCTGCTGAGCTATCTCTCTGGCCCTGTGTTTCTTCTCTTCAGAACTGTCTGCTCACTTTATTGTCCCATTATTGCTTGGATGATTTGGTTTTTCTCCTTTAAGATCTCATTTTTATTTTATGTATGAGTGTTTTACCTGCATGTGTGTCTGTGCACCAAATGTGGGCAGTCCCCACGGAGGCCAGAGGGCATTGGATCCCCTGAAATGGGAGTTACAGACAGTTGTGAGCCACCATGTGGGTGCTTGGAACTGAACCAGGGTCTTCTGCATGAACAGCCAATGCTCCTAACTGCTGAGCCATCCTTCCAGCCCCTGACTTATATTTTGTTTTGGGGTAAGAGAGTAATGTTTAATCTTTACAGTTCTTTAATGATTTTCTTGTAGCCAACTTTCATTATTGCCCTTTGGGTTTGAGAGTTTTTGCCAAAATCAACCATTCTGCTGTTAGGGTTACAAGTTCCATATAATATACCTATTAAATCGATTAACTTCCTTAAATCTCCTGTAACTGTTGTAATTTGCCTGCTTGTTCTTTCTATAACTGTGCAACCTCTGCCTCTCCATGTACACACACTCACATGTAGGGGAAGCATATACATGTGCCCAAACACATGCAAAATATGGATATGCACACATATACACCACACACACACACATGAAAATGGAAAAAGAAAAAAATGCTGCCTAATTGTTTTTGGCACTATTCTAGTCTTTTATTCTGTTCTCTACTGAGGATTGTCTAGTTTTTGTTACTTCTGAAGTAAATCATGATAAACAGTAAGACTACAATAAAATACATATGTAAATGAAGACAGTTTAGTTTTGATTATTTTAATTTTTTTCTCACTTTTTCCAACCTAGGTTGTAGGTAGTATGGATGCCCATCCAAGCAGATACTGTGCCACAGTACGAGTTCAGAGACCTCGGCAGGAAATCATCCAGGACTTGGCCTCCATGGTCCGGGAACTGCTCATCCAATTTTATAAGTCAACCCGATTCAAACCTACTCGCATTATCTTTTATCGGGATGGTGTTTCAGAAGGACAATTTAGACAGGTTGGTTGCCTGGAATATATTTAGACCATAAATAAACCAAATACTATGTTTATGATGTGCTATTGAGTTCTGAAGGTGAACACCTGAAATTAAAAGTTCCCAAAATCAAAGCTGACGCTTGGGTAGATCTTCCTTTTTAAAATGTTCCTGTGGATGTGTGAGCCTTCACTGCTGTGCTCATAGTTAAAAATGAAGTGGAGAAGCATATTGAGCTGTGAAGTAAGTAATGTTAAGAAGTCCAGAGGCGGGGCTGGAGAGGTGGCTTAGTGGTTAAGAGTGCTTGCTGCTCTTGCAGAGGACCTGAGTTCGGTTCCTAGCACCCACATCAGATGGCTTACTACAGCTTGTAACTCCAGGGCATCTGATGCCCTCTTCTGGCACCAGGGCACCTGTAGTCATGTGCACAAACTCACACCACACACATACACATGACTTAAAATAAAATTGATCTAGCCAGGTGGTGATGACATATGTCTTTAATCCCAGCACTCAGAAGTCAGAGGCAGGAGGATCTCTCTGAGTTTAGGGCCAGCCTGGTCTACAGAGTGAGTTCCAGGACAGCTAGGGCTACACAGAGAAACCTCTTTTGTCTCGGGGAAAAAAAAACTAAAGATAAATGAATGAATTAAAATTGATCTTTAAGAATAAGTCATGAAGTTACACCATTATCTTACTTTGGAATATGTAAAAGAAACAGCTGGCTGTATTCAATCTTTCTGTTGTATCTTCTCTAGGTATTGTACTATGAGCTACTGGCAATTCGAGAAGCCTGTATCAGTTTGGAGAAAGACTATCAACCTGGAATAACCTACATTGTAGTGCAGAAGAGACATCACACACGACTGTTCTGTGCTGACAGAGCAGAAAGGGTGATTATGTCTGTCATAATACAGTTATCAGCCAAGCTCCCGCCCTACCATCAGGCTGCCCTATCCATCTCTCCTTTCCTTTCTCATTGTTGGCCTCTCCCTCCTTCCTTCTCTCCTTTCCTGTCTCTATCCCTTCTTTCTTCTTTCTTCCTCTCCTCCCTTTCTTTTTGTGGTGCTGGAAATCATACTTAGGGCCTCATGGCTATATACACTGGGCTGTATACCCAACCTAAGAACGTTGCTGTTTAACTGATTTAATCTTCCCGAACATTATGCAATTATTGTTATATATAATAGTACATGTTATATATAATGTCTATTATTATTGTCAGTATATTTTTCTACCTATAAAACCTAACTTAGATGCAATGATGATGAATGTCCAGTGTTTAGTAATACCACTCATCCATTTGCTTACCTTTACTCTTGCTCTAAATAATTCTAATAATGGCTGGGATGTAGCTTAATGAAGTGCTTAGATTTAATGCACATTTCAGGCCATGGGTTCAGTTCCCAAAAATGAAAAGAAAATAGATGAGAGATTATTATAGTTGAGAAAACAGAGAGGTGAAATACCTTGCCCAACAGTATACACCTAGAGACTAGAACTGTAGTATAGACCCAGTATTCTACTTCCTCTTTAAATAGGTTATAGCTTCTATATGGTATGTGTTGCTAATTTATTAGGCTCAAGGGTTTTTTGTTTTGTTTTGTTTATATTTATTTTCATTTTATGTGCATTGGTGTTGTGCCATGGATGTCGGGTCCTCTGGAACTGGAATTACAGTTATGAGCTGCCATGTGGAGGCTGGGAACTGAACCTGGGTCCTCTGGAAGAGCAATCAGTGCTCTTAACCACTAAGCCATCTCTCCAGCCCATTCTTTTTATTTATTTACTTATTTATTTTTATTTTATGTACATTGGTGTTTTGTGTTTTTTGTTTTTTGAGACAGGGTTTCTCTGTACAACAGTCCAAGCTGGCCTCAAACTCACTGAGATCTGCCTGCCTCTGCCTCCTGAGATTAAAGGGGTGTGCCACCACCACCCAGCTTTAATCCCAGCACTTGGAAGTCAGAGACAGGTAGATCTCTGTGAGTTTGAGGCCAGCCTGGTCTACATAGCAAGTTCCAGGCCAACATGAACTATGTAATGAAACTCTGTCTCAAAAAACATAAAATAAAATAAAATAAAGCTTTTCATTATTAAACATCTTAGTCCATCAGAGAAAATCTCCTATAAAATATTAAGACTGATAGTATGAAATAAAAAGAATTGAGCCTTTATAATCATTTCATGTTTTAGTCCCAGCTCTGCCCTCATTGCCTGCTAATAGGCAATTGTTTTTATATTTCTGAGCCTTGGCTTGCCCAAATAATACCTTACTTACAGGATTGTCATCAAAATACAAAAATATTGTACCACCAGGTGATGGTGGCACATGCCTTTAATCCCAGCACTCAGGAGGCAGAGCTAGGTGGATCTCTGTGAGTTCGAGGCCAGCCTGGTCTACAGAGTGAGATTCAGGACCGGTTCCAGTACTACACAGAGAAACCCTGTCTCAAACAAACAAACAAACAAACAAACAATATATATGTGTGTGTGTGTGTGTGTGTGTGTGTGTGTGTGTGTGTGTGTGTGTGTATAATTTAAAAAACCTGGCACAGGGCTGGAAAGATGGCTCAGCAGTTGAGCACCAGCTGCTCTTCAAGAGGACCCAGGTTCAATTCCCAGCACCCACATGGATCAAAGTTGCCTGAAACTTCAGCTCCAGGAGATCCAACACTCTCTTCTGGCCTATGTGAGCAGCTGTACAAATGTGACAACCTTTCATACAGATACACATAAATAAAACAATTTTTTTTCATCAGCTTGATACAGTACAAATTCTTATCCTAATAGTGAAATGTTTCACTAAAGCTTGCCCAGTGATTGGGTAAAACCAAAACTTATTATAAGCCACAGTCATCCTAGGGTCCCCCCTGCTAGGTAGCCTCCCTGGATCTGTGGGTTGCAGTCTGATTGTCCTTTGCTTTATATCTAGTATCCACTTATGAGTGAGTACATACCATGTTTGTCCTTCTGAGTCTGGGTTACCTCACTCAGGATGATATTTTCTAGTTCCATCCATTTGCCTGCAAATTTCATGATGTCATTGTTTTTCTCTGCTGAGTAGTATTCCATTGTATATATACATTGTGTATATGTACCACATTTTCTTAATCCATTCTTCAGTTGACGGGCATGTAGGTTGTTTCTAGGTTCTGGCTATTACAAATAGTGCTGCTATGAACATAGTTGAGCATGTATCTTTGTGGTATGATTGAGCATTCCTTGGGTATATGCCCAAAAGTGGTATGGCTGGGTCTTGAGGTAGATCAATTCCCAGTTTTCTGACAAACCACCATACTGATTTTGACAGTGGTTATACAAGTTTGCATTCCCACCAACAGTGGAGGAGTGTTCCCCTTGCTCCACATCCTCTCCAACATAGACTGTCATTAGTGTTTTTGATCATAGCCATTCTGACAGGTGTAAGGTGGTATCTATCTCATAGTCATTTTGATTTGCATTTCTCTGACTATGGATGTTGAACATTTTCTTAAATGTCTTTCAGCCATTTGAAATTCCTCTTTTGAGAATTCTCTGTTTAGCTCTATAGCCCATTTTTTAATTGGATTGTTCAGTATTTTGATGTTTAGTTTCGGCTTTATATACTTTGGAGATCAGTCCTCTGTCAGACGTGGGGTTGGTGAAGGTCTTTTCCCATTCTGTAGGCTGTTGTTTTGTCTTATTGACCATGTCCTTTGCCCTACAAAAGCTTCTCAGTTTTAAGAGGTCCCATTTATTAATTGTTGCTCTCAGTGTCTGTGCTACTAGTGTTATATTTAGGAAGTGATCTTCTGTGCCAATACATTCAAGAGTATTTCCTACTTTCTCTTTTATCAAGTTCAGTGTAACTGGATTTATGTTGAGGTCTTTGATCCACTTGGACATGAGTTTTGTGCATGGTGACAGATATGGATCTATTTGCAATCTTTTACATATTGACATTCAGTTATGCCAGCACCATTTGTTGAAGATACTTTCTTTTTTTCCATTGTACAGTTTTGGCTTCTTTGTCAAAAATAAGATGTTCATATGTGTGTGGATTAGTGTCATCCTTTCATACAGATACACATAAATAAAACAATACTTTTTTTAAAAAAGGGGGGGCCTGACATGGCTAATAAATGCTGACTTTTGGTGGTGTTACCAAGATTTCCTCTCGTTAATATATAGTATTCTCCAAGAAAAATGGCAATTTCACACAGTGTTATTTCAAGAACAGTCTTGGTACACATATGCCATAAATGTCAGCTGAGCTTACGTGTTTTCACCCTGTCACCTGCCAAGCAATAGAAACTATATAGCTCTTTCTTGTTTACCAGCACTCACGTTAGGAAATATTTGGAGCTGGGTGGTAGTGACGCATGCCTTTAATCCCAGCACTTGGGAGGCAGAGGCAGACAGATCTCTGAGTTCGAGGCCAACCTGGTCTACAGAGTGAGATCCAGGACAGCCAAGGCTACACAGAGAAACCCTGTCTCAAGAAAGAGAGGGGTTGGGGGAGGAAAAGGGAAAGAAAAAGGAAAGAAATATTTGGTGCTGGAGAGATGGCTCAGTGGGTAAGAGCATGGGCTGCTCTTGCAGAGGACCTGGATTTGATTCCCAGAACCTGCATACAAGCTCACAACCATCCACAATTCCAGTTTCAGGGGGATCCAATGCCCTCTTCTGACCTTTGTGGGCACCAAACACACATACAGACATACATATAGGCAAAACACTCATACACACAAAGTAAATAAATCAACTAAAAAAGAAAGAGCCAAGCAGTGGTGGCACACGCCTTTAGTCCTAGTAGAGGTGGGCAGATCTCTGTGAGTTCAAGGCCAGCCTGGTCTACCGAGCGAGTTTCAGGACAGGCTCCAAAGCAACACAGAGAAACCCTGTCTCGAAAAACAAAACAAAACAAAACAAAAGGAAGGGAGGGAGGGAGGGAAGGGAAGTGAGGGGAGGAAGGAAGGAAGGAAGGAAGGAAGGAAGGAAGGAAGGAAGGAAGGAAGGAAAGAAAAAATAATTTAAAAAAAGACTAGGAACTAAGACTATGTGAGGTCTGTACTTAATGCTTGCTTAAGTAATATTTCAGGCTGAAAGTAGTAAAATGTGGGGTCAGTTTTGTACTTGAACATTTTTAATGTACTCCTAATACCTTTTTTTAAATTATCTTGTTGATTTAAAATCTGATCCACAAACATGTAGGTGGGAAGAAGTGGAAACATTCCCGCTGGAACCACGGTCGACACCGACATCACTCACCCGTACGAGTTTGACTTCTATCTCTGCAGCCACGCAGGCATCCAGGTAAGCCTACTCCTACATCCAATGTTTTCATTTAGAACTTCAGTTCTTATGTGGTTCTTTCAGAGCCTCAGCAAAAAGAGAAATAATATTTTCTCTGCGTTCCTAGTTATGTCCACATGTAACTTTTAGTAAGGGAATTCCTTCCTTTTCCTTACTTTGAAAAGGAAATATTTTTATGAAAATAGCAGGATTAGCTTAATAGAATAAGTCTCCCTGCATTTGACCCTTGATATAATGCAAAACTTAATAAAATTTTACTTATATATATCAATTTTAATGTTATTATACAAAATAATAGGTTTTATTATGGCATTTTCATACATATGTGTTATTCTGCTTGGTTATCATTCATTCTCTTCCCCTAACACCCCATCCCCAATTTCAGGTCACATGTTTTCTGTTACCTTCTCTTTCTCTCCATCAATTGAAATCTCTTTCTCCCTTCTCATTATCTGCTTTCTAGTTTTATGATCTGCATATACACATGTGTAAATAAACACATTTATATGTATATATACATATATATACACATAATTTTAAATCTCGATTTCACATATAAAAGAAAATATCTGGTGTTATCTTTTTGAATCTGGCTTATTTTGCTTAACATAATGACTTCCAACATCATGATCTCACTTTATGACTCCATACAGTTCCACTGCATACTGGATATGATGGCACAGGCTTGTAATCTCAGCACTTAGGAGGTTAGACAGGAAGATCAGGAGTTCAGATCCAATCTTGGCTACATAGCGGGTGTGAGGCCAGCTGGAGCTTCATGAAATCCTGTCAGAAACAAACAAACAAAAAACCCATATATGTACCACGTCTTGCTTATCTATTCTCTGCCATGGACATCCAGGCTAGTACCGTTTCCTAGCTATACTCACTGCAGCAGTAAACATGAGTATACACAGTACACATACATACACATAGGCAAAACACTCATGAATACAACATAAAATAAGTAAACTAAGATTCCTGCCCTGATTTCTTTAATGACCTACTGATCATTCAAGTGTGGACTGTTCAGTACCTGTGCATTTGTATAGTGTCTGTGGTTTTTCTTGCTATGGATTTCTAGTTTTGTTGTTCTATGATCTGAAAAGACAGAAGAAATTATTTTCAAGTTTTTGTGCTTGGTAAGACTTGATTTGTGAACACTATATCAAATAAATAAATAAATAAGTATCTTTAAAAAAAGCTAAAATCCAAACATGATGCTGCATACTCACAATCCTAGTACATGGAGGCTGAGGCAAGAGGATGTAAGTGGAAGTTTCTGTCCTGCCAGCAACTCCCCAATACCCAGCAACTACTTCCCAAATTACCACACAGAGGCTTATATCAATTATAAATGATCAGCCGGTAGCTCAGGCTTAAAACTAACTAGCTCTTACACTTAAATTAACCTTAACTCTTATCTATGTTTAGCCATGTGGCTTCATAACTTTTCTTAGTACAACATTCTCATTTGCTTCCTCTGCATCCAGCTAGCAACTCCTGACTCTACCCTTCCTTTTCCCAGCATTCTTAGTTTGGTCACCCTGCCTATACTTCCTGCCTGGCTACTGGCCAATCAGCATTTTATTAAACCAACCTGGAGTGACAAATCTTTACAGTATACAAGAGGATTATTCCACAGCATTTCCACCTTTTTGTCTAATTAAAAAGGAAGGTTTTAACTTTAACATAATAAGATTATATGCAACAAAAATAGTTAGTTATTAAGTAAGAACTACAGTAACATTATCTAATCCATTTGCATTTGGCAAAATTAGAAAAAATACTTAATTATCTATCTTGATGAGTCTAAAGTTTTGTGTCTAGTTTACTTTCTATTATATCTAAAGAAAACTATCATTATAACTATTTAGTGTTCAGCTCCATTAAAGACCCCAGAATGGTAAAATGTTACCTAATGATAGGAACCTCAAGCTGCCTGGACAATCACCCAAAGTTCCTCTGCAACATTGGGGCATCCATCTTTAGCCTACAGGCCTAGCATATCTGACAGACTTACCCATGAAGCGGGATTTTTGAAGGACTGTCCCACTTTATCTTGGCAAAGTTCTGCAGTTGCTTTCTATTGTGTCCTGTTTGTCCAATTTGTACAGAATACTGTCAGCAGTTGAGTCAAGGGTGCTTTCTTTGTCCATATGAATAGCTTTTGCCATTAAAAAAAAAAAAAAACCTCCATATGGAGTTTCTTGAATGTCCATCATCCTCTTTGAAGTGATTGGTGCTGCCAGGAGCAGACATGTCTCACTAATTTCTTAAAACATTGTAAATGCCATATTATATAGGTCTTTGAAGTGTTTGAAGATTACCTACCTATCTGAAATATATCTCTGTATGACTTTGAAAACCTGACTAACATGACTGTAGCTGGAATGTTTCTCTCCGGGTCCCGCCAAGCCCCCGCAGTCCCACAGCCCACTTATAAAATAATCATTCAGAAGCTTGTATTACTTATAAACTGTATGGCCGTGGCAGGCTTCTTGCTATCTGTTCTTATATCTTAATTAACCTGTTTCTATTAATCTATAACTTACCACATAGCTCATGTATAGCTAGAGTTTTTCTGCCTGGCCCACAATCAGGACAAATCTCACCTGCCAGTCCCACAGCCACTCAGACCCAACCAAGTAAACACAGAGACTTATATTGCTTACAAACTGTATGGCTGTGGCAAGGCTTCTTGCTAACTGTCCTTATATCTTAAATTAATCCATTTCTATAAATCTGTACCTTGCCACATGGCTCGTGGCTTACCGGCATCTTTACATGCTGCTTGTCCTGGCGGTGGCTGGCAGTGTCTCCTTCCACCTTCCTGCTCTTTTTTCCTGTTAGTCCCGCCTATACTTCCTGCCTAGCCACTGGCCAATCAGTGTTTTACTTATTGACCAATCAGAGCAATTTGACATACAGACCATCCCACAGCACTCGTGGCTTACCAGTACTTTACATGTTGCTTGTCCTGGTGATGGCTGGCAGCATCTCCTCCCCAGCCTTCCTGTTCCCAGAATTCTCCTCTCTCTTTGTCCCGCCTATACTTCCTGCCTGGCTACTGGCCAATCAACACTTTATTTATTAACCAATCAGAGCAACACATTCACAGTATAGAGAACATCTCACAGCACATGACTATAAGTTTGCTATTATATATGACTATTAATCTGTATTTCTTAATTATATATTACATTTTTAAATGAGCTGCATAAACATAATACCCTAAACAAGAATAGAAATATACATATAGTATAACAAAATTAACTTTAAATTTGTATCAATAAACCAAAATCCATACCAATGTAAAATATGTAAGATTAGTAGTTGGGTTTTTTTTTTTTATTAAAGTAGATTCAATAATCTACTCTCTTATCCTATCATTTCTATATCCTCCCTTTTTCTCTTCAGAACAAGATCCCTGAATCTAATCTCCTTTGTTTAGCTTTTTTCATGACCGTTGTCCATAACAACTTGTAACCAACCCCCCTAAACGATGACAAACATTTATAATTTATTTTTGGCAATGTGGACGTAGTTCTCAAGACTGCTTCCTGCTGATTGGGGGTGATGGTAATCTTTGGGGGACCCTGAGAAAATTTAGGATTATGGTCAAGTTCTGACTGGAGTATTCTGTGAGGCTGGATCATCTCAGCTAGCAGCCTTGAAGATGTTTTGAATGCTGGATCATCTGGGCCATTTTTATTGGTGTCTGGTCCCCTTGTTCTGAAAATATATAAACTTTTAAAGTAACATTAATTTCTGAATTAATACAAATGTAAACTGTGCATTGTACATAAGCCAGTCAAAGATAATTTTTTATTTTATGTCTGAGCAGGTAAAATATATGTTATGTGTCTTGTAGGTACTTTTAGGTTTATCTTTCCATGTCTGTAGTTAGGATTTCAGAGGGTCTTCCTCGATCAAACCTGATTTTTCTTAACCCAGAATGAATCCATAGTCTCTCATTTCCTGTGGAAATAAAAACACAGCACCTCCCCCAAAGTAACATATTTTTTGACTTAAATTTTTTTTAAAGATTTATTTATTTACTATGTTTACAGTGTTTTGTTTGCATGTGTTCCTGCAGGCCAGAAGAGGGAGCCAGATCTCATTACAGATGGTTGTGAGCCACCATGTGGTTGCTGGGAATTGAACTCAGGACCTCTGGAAGAACAGTCAGTGCTCTTAACCTCTGAGCCATCTCTCCAGCCCTTGACTTAAATTTTGAAGTCAAGATAATTTTAAAATATGTAGGTTAGATTAATCCAGTAACATTTATAATCAAATGTTCTAGGTAGCTGTTGCTCCTTCCTCAGCAGTCACACAATTCAAATACAACACAATCACATACAGGATCCAGACTCTCTGTATATTTTCCATCTTTATGTGGCCTTTTTATATTACTTTACTCTCTTTTTAAGGACTTTATTATTTTAAAACTATATATCTCTTTTTTATGACTGTTTATACCTTCTCTTTTCGCTCCCAAGCCCATGTATATTTTTAAACACACTGTGAACCAATTACAGGATTTTTTCTTTTTATCTGAATCTGTCTTTACTGCATATCTCTTTTTCTGACCACATGGGCCTTTAAACTGCTAAGCAGGAGTGGCTTAGTCAACTGGCTCTGCCCCACTCCTTGGTTCTGAGTGCCTAGCTTCATGGCAGAGATACTGGTAGGAGCCATGTTTATCACCCCAACTCTGGGGAATTTCTAGATCCATGCTGCCACCGAAGTAGCGTTTTGCTGGCTGCTCATTAACACCATATAAGTGTTTAGTAGTAGAGCCTCTTAAAAGAGCCACCCATTTTTGCCACTAATGCTGAATCAGGAAGCTGTCTCTTAAAGGAGCCATGCCTCTGCTCACCACCAGCAAACAGAATCCACCTGAGAAAAAGCGGTTACCAGGAAGCCAAATTTGCCTTCATTTTTGTGTGTTTAGAATTGTTTTTTAAGCTTTCTCAGGTTTTATATGGAAATTCTTTCCAAACATTTGGACACTACATGTAGGTGGAAGTTTCTGTCCCACCAGCAACTTCAAATACCCAGCAGCCACTTCCCAAATTACCACACAGAGACTTATGTTAATTATAAATACTCGGCTGGTAGCTCAGGCTTATTACTAACTAGCTCTTACACTTAAATTAACCCATAATTCTTATGTTTAGCCACGTGGGTTGGTACCTTTTCTCAGTACAACATTCTTATTTTGCTTCCTCTGGCTGGCAACTCCTGACTCCACCCTTCCTCTTCCTAGTATTCTTAGTTTGGTTGCGCCACCTATACTTCCTGCCTGGCTACTGGCCAATCAACCTTTTATTAAACAAATTTGAGTGACAAATCTTTATAGTATACAAGAGGATTATTCCATAGCAGGAGGACCATCTGAATTCAATGCAAACCCAAGCTACATAGCATTATCTTGTCTCAAAAACCAAAAATAAGTAAAATATAGGCAAGGATGTAACTTAGTGCTGTGCCTGACATGTTCAAGACCTTGGGTTTAATCCCTAGCATTGGGAAAAGAGGGGAGGGGAGGGGGCAGAGGGCAAATGACAAAATCCAAAAGATGGAATAAAAATGCCAATAATCATGACAAAAATGTTTAATCTCACTAGCCACCAGAAGAATGCAAATTAAACCTACATTGAGATTCCATCTCACCCCAGTCAGAATGGCTGTCATTAAGAAAATAATGAACAGGCTAGAGATACCATTCAGATGATAGAATATTTGCCTGGCATGTAGGAAACACTAGGTTTAATCCCCAACACCCCATAAGCCATGAGCCTGTGCATGTCAGTAACACCAACACTCTGAAAGTGGAGGCAGAAAGGTAAAAAGTTCGGGGTGATGCTTGGCTACCTAGTGAGGTCAAGAACAATCTAGGATTCATAAGACCTTGTCTGGGGCAGGCAGGAAGGAAGAGGGAGAGAGAGCACAGCAACAGATACTGGCAAAGAGAGACACAAAGAAACCATACATGCTGGTCTACAGCACTATACACTAGTGCAGCCATCAAAGAAATCAGTATATGGAGAATCCTCAAAAAAATTGAAAGTAGAACTACCACCCAGCGCTACCACTCCTGGGTCTTTACCCACAGGACCCCAAGTGAGTGTACCAGAGACACTTAGACACCAGTGTTTACTGCATTTACTCTAGTCACAATAGCTGAGTTATGGAACTAACCTAGGTGTCCATCAGTAATGGAATGGAAATAAATCTGGAGTATATATACACAATGGAATTTTTCTCAGTCATAAAGAAAAAGTTATATTTACATGAAAAAAATGCAACTGGAAATACTCGTGTTAAGTTCCAGAGAGAAAGCTATTGCATACCTTTTCTCATCTGTAGGTCCTAGATTTTATATGGAGGGGTTGGAAGGATGGCTCATAGGTTATGAGCTCTGGCTGCTCTTCCAGAGCACCTGGGTTTGATTCCCAGCCCCCACCTGGTGACTAACACCCAACTATAACTCCAGCTCTAGGAGGATCCAGTACTTTCTTCAGGCCTCCACAAGCTCCCATCCTGCATGTGCTGCACAGGCATGCAAGCAGGCTAAACACCCACACACATAAAATAAAGTGATAATAATAAATGCATTTAGATTTATATAGACACGTGAAACCATGAATGTATATGAGATGAAAGTGGACGTGAAACTGTCTAGGGACAGAGGAGGGAAAGGAGGGGTAAAGCAGGAGAAAGGGAAGGGGTACAAAGGGTGGGTTAGCATGCCTAAAGTAAGTTATATACGGCTGTGAAGATGGTCTGTAACGAAGTACATGTGCAACCAGGATACACCAATGAAAAATGTGCGTTACTGTAGCTCGAATCCTAATTGGGCTTATTAATAAAAACCCGGAGTCAGATATCAGGATGAAAGCTGAAAGATAGAGAAGCAGAGCAGCAGCTACTAGAAAGACTTCTTACCTCTAGGAATCATCAGACTGAAAGGAGCTCCTGTCTCCACCCCGCCTTATCACTTCCTGTTTCCTCCTCCCAAGTGCTAGGATTAAAGGTGTGTGCCACCACTGCCTGGCCTCTAGTGGCTAGCTCCACACTCTGATCTCCAGGCAAGCTTTATTTGTGAGAGCCAAACAAAATCTCACTACACGTTATTACTGTGTGTGTGTGTGAGTATTAATATGGCAGCAGGATGTACATGCCATTGCACAAAGGTGGAGGTCAGAACACAGCTCTGTGGGTCCTGTTCTCTCCATCCACCTTTACATGGGATCTAAGAATCAATCTCAGGTCACCAGGCTCGTGCAGCGAACACTTAGCCAGTGAGCCGTCTTGCCAGTCCGCGGGTGAAAACGTTTTAAAAAGAAGTTTAGAAATCAACAGACTACACCATTCTTCTTCACAGGGAACCAGCCGTCCTTCACACTATCATGTCTTGTGGGATGACAACTGCTTCACTGCAGATGAACTCCAGCTGCTGACTTACCAGCTCTGCCACACCTACGTGCGCTGTACGAGATCGGTTTCTATCCCCGCACCAGCATACTATGCTCACCTGGTGGCGTTCAGAGCCAGATATCATCTTGTGGACAAGGAACATGACAGGTAACATAAAAGCACAAAGAGTGGGGTTCTCAAAGCAAAGCCAGTGCAGTCTGATTTCCTTCGGCCATTTCTGCAAGCACCTCCACGCATGTATGTGTGTGTATACCCCTGTCTGCCTAGAGTCTTGCCGCTCAGAACTAAAGGTCCACAGGCTGTTAGACAGCCAGTGTGCTGTGTGAAAATGATGACAACTGATGGCCCAAAACAAGGTTTTCTACAAAAACACTGTGGGTTTACTAATAATAGAGTGAGCTGGGGCTGGGCAATGAATGGCTCAGCAGTTGGGAGCACTGACCATTCCCCTAGACCTGGGACCTGGGTTCGATTCCCAGCACCCACATGGTGACTCACAACTGTCTGTTACTACAGTTCCAGGGGAATTCATGGCACATGGTGCATGGGGGGTGAAGGGGGATGTGCAGGCAAAATATCCATACACATTAAAAATTAAATAAACCTCTAAAAAAACATAGAATAATCTAGTAACTTAGTTGCTTCCCCAAATTACCCAAGGAAGATATTGTTAGTGGTGTGTGTGTGTGTGTGTGTATGTGTATGTGTGTGTGTATACATACATATTAGACAAAAATGATATAATGTCTGGGATTATTTCTAAAATTGGCCATATTGAAGCTAAATGATGGACACAAAGTTCATTATACCAATTTCTCTTTGCTGGTATTTTTGGAATTTTCTACAACATGTACTGTTCTTCTGAATCATTACATGAGGATGGAAGGTTTATGCTTGTGTTCATTAACCCTTCTCTTACAGTGCTGAGGGAAGCCACGTTTCAGGACAGAGCAATGGGCGGGATCCACAGGCTCTTGCCAAGGCTGTACAGATTCACCAAGATACCTTACGCACAATGTACTTCGCTTAACAAGTCCAAGTGTATTTTCTGAGAGGAAGAGCTGAAGGACCAGTCAACATAGAGTGTATGTTTCAGTGGAGTCGGATCCCTGGGGACACTCCAGCCACACAGAAGCCAACATTCTGTAGGGTCTGGGCCTTTTGTTGATCCCAGGAATCCGGTCGCTTTGTCGAGGACCGTAGTACCGTTGTGCACTAGGGACCAGCCAGCTGCTTTTTGGCAGTCTCCTGTAGGAAGCATCGCGGTTGTTTATTTTCACTTCTTACTGTCTAACCCTTTTAATGCCTTTACCTCAAGTCGCTTGGCAGCACAACTATCTTTGCAAAAAAGTAAAGAAAACGTGAATGATGGTTTAAAAATGCAAACCTACACAAATAATGATTGTTCAGTTATATGTGCAGAAAGAGTAATGTGCATTCATCTATTCTTGTAAAGGAGTCTGTATTTTACATACGCACGTGTGTACTTCATGTGCATATATATCTAGATCTAGATTAATGATATATATGTGTCTGTGTATCTGTTTTCTAGTTCATTCCACTGGGGAACTTTCTTTTCCTTGTAGCCCTCCTTAGGCCCCTGACACTCTGTCTCTCCCTACTTGCCTTCAGCATCTACACTTTTGTCCATATTGCTACAAATGACACTCACATGTTCTCATGTATGATTCATTTGAAGTAAAGCATGGCAAACTAGATTTCTGTTTTTACTTTAGGTCCCCTACTCCTAGCTCCTATCTCATACACAATTCTGAGTCCTCGGCTCCTGGGGCCATGTTTGCGAGTGTCTGCTCCATCTTGCTCTGGACTTACCTTTGCCATGTGTATAGGAACAGTCTGTGCACTGTGTATAGGAACAGTGGCAGTCTGAGTATTCCTTTCTAGAGTGAGTGTGGTAAAGCTGCTATAAATACAGAACCTTGTCAGAAGACTTTCTGATCAGTGACAAATGTTCTAAAGCCTCTGTTTGTATGAGTCATACCTGGAAATCCCTTAAAGCTTTTATAAAGGGTAAATATTTTAAAAATCTGAAACTCTGTAGGATGGAAAGAGAAAAGGAATTAGGGGTTTTTGTTTTTTTGCTAGTTTACTTACTGCCCTCACACCTTAATGTGACTTTCATATATATTTTATATGTGTGTGTATATATATATAAACATATATGTATGTTGCAGTATAGCTCCTTTTGCTTTTATATTCATTAGAATAATGCTTTAACAATTATAAACTGCATTGGATACATCTTTTATAGAAATGTAAACATGTTTAAGGACAGACTAGTTTCGATCTATTTAGTGCAATAAGCAGTTTGAAAGGAAAGTTGTGTCTGTCGTCTTCACCACGGACCACAGGAAGAAGAGACACCTCTGTTATTTTAAAGGGGGCAAAGTAATACAGCCTTAATGTCAGAAGAAGAGCTTCCTAATTTTCAGTTTTAAAGCATGTCCTTAAAAATCACAGTCAAGGAAGTAAAACCCACTAAAAGAGCCTCACTAGAGACCAGAAACACAGCTGCACTTCAGTTTTTAAAAATGACAATGATAGCCAGGTGGTGGTGGTGCACACCTTTAATCCCAGCACTCGGGAGGCAGAGGCAGGCTGAGTTCTGAGTTCTGGGCTACAGAGCAAGTTCCAGGATAGCCAAAGCTACACAGAGAAACCCTATCTCGGGAAGGAAAAAAAAAAAAGACAGTGAACAGCTTAAGATTTAAAATTTTTTAATTATTTAAAATAGATCTTGATTGTTGAGAAATTGTGCTTCTTTGACCAAAAGGCATCCAGGAAATACTGGATGATTTTTTTTTCTATCTTCACCAATGTAACTTTCTCTTTAAAATTAAGATGATGGTGACAAAGGAGTTTGGGACTTTGATCATTTAAAATTAGTTAAATTTCTGAAATATGGGGAAAACCTTTAAAAATGTATTTTTCTCTACTTCTTTAGTCAATAACTTTAGCTGATAACTTTAAGGCTGTCAAAGCTGAGTTTCCCAGTAACGTCGGGTTCAGGGAACTTTGTACTTTGTAACTCATGAAACTTGCGTTTGAGTTTTCTGTGTTCTTACCACGCTGGTTCTGAGGACAGACACTGCAGATGTTTGCAGCTGGCACTGTCAGCCTTTCAGAACTCCATCTGCATGTGAGAAGTGATAGGTTTAGGTCTTCATTTTCGCTCTTACTTTCAATCCACTATTATTGCCAATTTACTGTATTTTGAGCCTAAAATCTGAGCCCATGTCCTCCCCATAGGCATGAAATCTTTTGTCCTTTGACAGAAAACTAAGAAAGTACTGTATTTTTTACTTTTATTGCTTTGAAGTATCTAAAATGCAATTCTCAATACTGTTTCAAAGCACTTTACAAAAGATATTTGTGTAGTTTGTACATTTTTTTTTCCTTCCAAAATTCTCCCATCTCCTCCTTGACAAAAGACAAATTCCTTAAAACATATTTGGGGTTGGTTTGTTTGCTTGCTTGTCTTGGAGACAAAGTTTCCCTGTATTGGCCATGCTGGTTTCCAGCACCTGAGCTCCAACATCATCTCACCTCAGCCTCCCTGGTAGCTGGAACCACAGTGTTCCTGCCACCATGCCTGGCTGTCTGGGGAGATGGGCCAGAAAAGAGACTAATTCAGCCTGTGTTTGTTCAGTATAAGTAAAACATCTTCCTTTGTCTGTGGCCCCTGCACTTACTCACGTGAGGAACTTTTGGGGAGCAACATGGACACCCTGTCTTTCCCCCACCACCACCTGTGATCTCCCACTTGCCAGAGTGAAGCCCTTACTTTAACTCTTATTTGGAAGGATTTTTTTAAGGGGAAGAATATTTTTTCTAAAATATAAGCTTTTATCTTTTGAATGGTTTCTTTTTTAGAATGCCCTTACATTATTCAGTCTTGCTAGTTTAAGATAATTAACTTAGAAGAATATGTATAGTATATTTCTATTTTGCCTACTAATAAATTGGTATTCCAAACTTAATGCCAACAAACTTTGTGTTTAGAATTTTAACGTAAAAGGCTTATGGAAAATACTTCTTGAAATTTAGAGTTAATTATTTTTGCATCTCTGGATAGAATTCCTAATCAGTTTTCTTAAGTTCCTTTTTTAGTTTAAACATCATGAAACCATAGTAACTCTTCTTTTCTATCCCGACTCTTGCTTACTGGTTGATGAATGCTGGCCTGCAGGTTTTTATGATATGTCTCATTAAGACTGACTAAAATGTCAGCCTAAACAACTTGTGTAATTGGTTTCCCTCTGAAGAAGAGTTGGGAATTTAATGTATGTTCTTGATGGCAAATGTGTCTCTAGAGTGTGCATGTTACATCTCTCTGTACTACAGTGTCAAAGTACTGGCATTGAGACCATATATTGATCATTCTGTAGCTGCTATATTTATTTAGATAGAGGCCGACATTTACTGCACTAAATCATAAGGAAATGTGCAAGATGCCAGGTATTGTCAGACCCTTTGGATTTTTTTAGATAAGTTTAGGGACACAAATTATGAAGGTAACAGCAGGTACTTGAAACAGCTCCAGTTTAATTACAGAATGCCTTTGCTTTAGAAATGGAGTTTGTTTTTACATTGACAGTTCCTAGGGGGTACTTGAGTCTTCTCAGTCCTGGGCTTTGGCACATTTTCACAGAAATGTGGATACCTTTCATTTTATTAATAATTATCTTTTAACAAGTTTTCCAGGAAAAAAAAGAGTGGAAATATCTCTTCTCTACTTATGAACTATTAATTTACTTTCCTTCCTGAAGAGAATCTAGTAGAAATGTTCTCTGGGTTTCAGAAAGCACTTGATAAAGATTCATCTCTATTCTAGCAGAGAGACTCCTTGCCTTCTAAAGACCCATACTAGTTTTCCAAGCCAGGCTCTCAGGGATCCCCACAGCTTAATACTGACTTGCATGTTGTTCTGTGAATCATGGGTTGGCAGACTTGAGGTGTGTCTTGGGAAATGAGAAACGAGCTGCTGTTGAGTTGAAATGGCTCCCAGATCTCAGTCAGGGCCAGTGGAAGCACTTGGAGGCCAGCAATAGACGTGAAGCCCAGAGAGACGTCTATCCCAAGCATGTGGTGGGGCTTTTCATGTGCTTGATTTTTATGAAATTCAAGGAGCTAGCCACTCGGACACTAGTAGAGTAGTTTGTTCCCTTTCAGTTTCAAACCTTGATAGTAATGTTTTGCCAAGAAGTTTAACTGATATCTCTATCATTCCCACTGGGTGTCATTGCACAGTTATATGTTCAATTGAGCCGGTTATAAGGTACACCTATAATCCTAGCCCCCAGGAACATCAGGAGTTCAAGGCCAGCCTCAGCTACATGAGACCATGTCTCCAAACAAGAGCAAAAAGTCCATTTCCCTTATCCCTGTAGGTGCCCTCCTGTTGCAGAGAAAGGCTACTCTTACCAGTTCCCTGTAGTTTACAAACCTCTTAGGAGTTAAGTGATTTTGTCAAAGACAGACAGTTCACTTGTCCAGCTTTCTTGACTCAGCTGCTTTATCCATGTGAAGTGTTGATCCTTCTCATCCTTCTTGGGAATTTGTAGATATTTTTGAAGCTTTAATTAAAAATAGTCGAAGAGCTTTACACCGAGTGAGGCCGTCCCGAGTGACGCTATACTCTGATTTAGAGGGTCTTTGTTTTCCTGTTTCTTTTCTACATGAGCATCTCTGTGGTTCTATAAGAGTCAAAAACTGGGGGCTGGAGAGATGGCTCAGCAGTTAAGAGCACTGGCTGCTCTTCCAGAGGACCCAGGTTCAATTCCAGTTAACAACTGTATGTGACTCCAGTTCCAGGAGATCTAACACCTGCCCCTCACACAGAATACATGCAGGCAAAACACCAATGAAATAAGAATAAATAAATTATTTTTTAAAAAAGAGTCAAAAACTAAGCCATAAATAAGTATGTAAAAGTCAGTACAGAGGGCAGGAGATAGCTCAGAAGGGAAAGGCACTCAACACCCAGAGTGAAAACCTGAGTTCAATTCTTGGGACCCAAATAGTGGAAAGAGAGAACCAACTCCCATAAATTGTCCTCTGACCTCCATACGCATGCCATGACACGACTCATGTGGGCTCAAGCATGTACACACTCACACACACACACACACACACACACACACACACACACACACAAATGTAATTTAAATTTTTTCTTATTTTTAAGTCAGTATATAAATCAGGAAGACGACAGCTGGGCTTAGCACATGCCTGTGATCCTCGCATTCCAGAGGCTAAGGCCAGAGGATCTTGAGTTCAAGACCAACCTGGGCTACATAGAGTTTGAGGCCAGCCTAGGCTACCTAGCGATACTCTGTCCCCAACTCTGCCAAACCCAAAAGAAAAGAATAAGACAAAGAAATCAGAAAGAGAATTGTCTCTAAAAAATCTTGGCAATGAATGATATGATGCTGTGATTAATTAAACACAAGCTGAGTCCCAGGGGGAAGAAGGTAATCTATATACAAATAAAATATATCACAAACATTCTAAAAATGTTACATTTAAGTTTATACTTTTCCCTGTAAGTCAGCAATTTTTAAATGGACAAGGATTCAGCTGATTATCCATGGCCAGTTGAAATTTACCTCACGCATCAAAAGGAGTGCCCTAGAGTTTTATATTATCAGTTAAATTTTAAGGATCTTGTGTTCTTAAAACCTGGAAGTTAATGACTTTAACTTGAATGAAAGGATGGTAAGCTTCTGTATGGAGGGCTGGATTATCAGTAGAAGACCCTGTTGAAGTTACAGGTTACAGTAACAGTGTGACAGAATTAGGATCTTCTCAGAGCAGCCAGCCAGCCAGCAGCTCCCTTCCTCTTTGAATCAATGTCTAAGGTCACCAGAATCTGCTATTGTTCTCCATTAGGGTCTCAGTAAAGAGGCTTTTCAGGGTAGACACTGAATTTGATTTTTAAATCAAGGTGGTTCTTAGAAAGTGCCTTTTCTGAAGATGGTGCTGTAGATTTTTATTTTTTAAATAGCATAGAGCTAAAAAATTTTAAGATAATTTAGAATACCAAGAGTATGACAGTTTCATATAAATAATGTTATTTGTTGTCCTGAACTTGGTCTAGAGAACCAAGGGCTTTTATGTAGTAATGTGTCTAAGTTAATGCTCACCAAATTGATTCTGTAAATGTGAACATAGAGTTTTTAATTCTGAGCTATGTTTGAAGTAATCTATAATGTGTCTAAGATAACAGATACAGTAGTAAGTGCCCCAAGGCAAAGGTGTGTTCCATGCCAGGAACTGTGTATTAGGAGCTACTTTTCCTTTTTCAGGATAGTCACCTCCTGACTAACCTTGGCTCATGACTCCTCATTAAGGAAGAACACTTATAAAAGGAAGAGCTACGTCACTGACGTCAGTTAAGACAGAAAGCAAAATGATTATAGCTCAGCTTTTAGGGAAATTTTGTTTTTTGAGACACCAGTGACTATTTTAAATGATTCCAGGTTTCCCTGGGTGGGAGGACTGAAAAAATGAGAGAAAGAGGGCAAGGTCACGTGTTTAACAACAGACTACAGTCTGAGGGTAGGTGACTGATTGGTAGGGTACATGCTCAGCATATAGACAGCCCTGGTTTCATCCCTAGCACTAGGGGAAGAAAAAATGCAAATCTGGGCTGTGGTGGGGAATAAGTGAAGTGAGACCCATTTCTGTTCGAGAGCGGCTTGTCCTTATACCAAGAAGCAGTAAACAGCATAGATGGTCAGCTTAACCAATTCCTGCTCATGAATTTAGTGAGCATTCCTCCAGAAGATAACTAGACTAACACAGAAAACAGCACACCTCAGTAACTTTGTATTGCTGCATTATGTAATGATAGTAAAATTATACTGATTTTCTGGCATGTACTGTGTCTGTGCATTAAACTTTCTCATTTTTATAATGTCTTAATAGCAATTATTAGTTTATTTTTTAAGATTAATTTTTCTATTGTGATATTTATATTTATTGGCAATTTGTGTGCAACTTTTGTATTCTGCCCTAGATGTTGGATTTAAGGATTTTATTTTTATAGATATTTCTAGCTTTCCTCTTCCTTTGTAATATTAGCAGAAATTAAGATGGTGTGTTAATATATAAACCAAACTACTAATTCTATAGAGTTTGGATTTTTACCAATAAACCATTAATGCTATTTTCTAATTTAGAATACTTAATATTTTATATAACGGGCATTAAGGACAGTTTTTAGGTGGCTTTCTGCATGTAGATAGGAGGGGCTTCTCTGAAAGTTAGGTTCATTGGGAGAAAGTAACACTAACAAACTGGACTCATTTCGCCTGATTGCACTTTGGGGGAAGTTGTCAAATAAATGATTGTTTGATTATTTTTTTAGCTTGAGGTACATTGCTCTCAATTGTGATTCATTTTTATAGTCAGGAAGACAAATAGAAAAAGATATACAAATCATTAATAATTGACTTTGAAATGAGATTTTTTCCTTCCCATAATTATTTGGGAGATTTGCTACCCTGAACTTGCCTAGAATAGTTTAAAGTTAACTCAATAGTGACTATCAGTGAAGAAAAAGAGTGTAGGTGTTGGAAAGTGCAGGGACAGAATAATAGAGTATCTCAGCTAATTAAAATTTACCTGAGTAGGCCAGGAGTGGTGGTGTGTGGCTTTAATTGCAATACTCAAGAGGCAGAGACAGGCAGATCTCGGGTAAATTCCCGGCCAGCCTTGGCTACTAAGTGAGTTCCAGGTGAGCCAGAGCTACATAGTGAGACCTTGTCTCCAAAAATACAAAAATCAACAACAAAGTTTTGACTAAGTAGTAACATGAACTAATTGGAAAGCAGTGAAAAACATAATTATAGAATATTAATTTTGGGTTGGAGAGATGGCTCAGTGATTAAGAGCACTGGCTGTTCTTCCTGAGGTCCTGAGTTCAATTCCCAGCAACCACATGGTGGCTCCCAACCATCTGTAATGAGATCTGGCGCCCTCTTCTGCCATGCAGACATACATGCAGGCAGAACACTGTATACATAATGAATAAATCTTTAAAAAAAATTAATTTCAAGTGAATATAATCACTGCAGTTTTTAGTGGATCAATATCATATTGACACATTAATTCCTTTAAATATAAGTATATGAGAAAGATGTATTCACTTAAGAAGGTAAAATATTTCCATTATATTTTTACACTCTGAATTTGCTTGGTAAGGAATTTTTTTTCCTGTGAGAAATGGAAAGACAACTTCTATCCCTTCTTGAATTTTTAAATATCAAATTATTGAGGCTGAATGCATTTTTACTTCTCTCTGTATTCTGTTCTTCCCCCTGAGAGGGAGAAAAATGGAAAAGTTTTAAGTACTTGGAAATGGGAAAATATTTTTTCTAATATGTAAACACTTACACTGTAAAATGAATCAGCATGTGATTTCATGTAGACGTTAGCTAAATCATCTCTTTCTGCATTTTTCCAATAACGTACCTTCTGAACTTCTTCACCCCAGATTCAGTACCATTGACTCAGTGCCCTGGTCATGGGTCTTATTAACTATCCGTAGCGACTGTTTCCAGGGGCTCGGTTTTGCTGTCTTGTCGTCTCTTTTGCAAGTATAGACAGGCCCCTTGTGAGGCTGCCCACTGTTGGTAACTTGAGTTTTCCTGAATGTCAGCGCTGTTCTAGGTAGACGGGCATACCATTCTTTTAGACTAATGTGTTTAAGGCTGTCTGGAAACCAGCTTTCTTTGTTTCCGAGCACCCTTCGGAAAGCTCTTGGGTGCCTGAGCTTCCGTGGTGGGCTCCACATACCCAGCCAGATATCTGGCCTCAGTGCTGCGTTATCAGTGAAATACTGGATGGCTTGTTTTCACAGCCCACCTCTTCAGAACCAAGTATCCTCGCAGTGAGGTGTAGATCATCTCACAAAGGAACCTTCAGGAACAGTTAAAAAAAAAAAAAAGTAAAAAAGAAAGACAAGTGGGTCAGTAGCCGTCTCTGTGCAAGGCTATAATTTTGTTTGCAGTTTACAAGCCTCCATCAGTGGCTGGGGATGTGGTTCATGCAGAAGAGTGCTTGCCTAGCATGCCTGAAGCCCTGGGTTCAATCCCCAGCGCCTCACAAACTGGGCTTGGCTGTACACTTCTGTAATCCCAGCACTTAGGAGGATCCATGATTCAGGGTTATCTTTGAGTGTGTACTAAGTTAGAGGCCATCCTAGGATGCTCATAACCAGCTGCTTCAGAGACTAGAGCGGGAAGTTACTCTGGTATTTCATGCCTAAAGCTTTCATCTTCATGACTTTTGTTTGGAGAAACAAAACTCCCTGGAGTTAGCCATTGATAATCTTCATCGCAGAGAAGGATTGGCTCAAATGTGTTGTGTGTGTGTGTGTGACTCCACCCTTGTTAAAAGGCCCTGTGAAGCCAGGAGACATGTATGAAGACACTGAGCAGTGAGGCTGTGAGAGGCAGTAGTGGATGGAAACGGAGAGGGGGAGTGTTTTCTTTGCTGGGATGCTAGAAACTGTATAATTAGTATTTTCAAGTTCTCAAAACGACAGATAATGGAGCAGTTGTTACTGTTTGGCACAGATGTGAAGGGAGGGTTCATAATGGAGGCCTGTATTAGTTAGCTGCTTGTCTCAAGCCCAGAGCTGCACCTGTTCTTGGCAAATTCAAGTCTTAGAAGTCACCTCTGCATTATAGTGAGGGATCACATGAAGTGTTTATCCTCAGATAGAAGCCTGGCGTTGCTTTGGTGGCTCTCTCCTTAGAAAACACCAAGCTGAGTCTTTCCAGACTTTTCTGTAAGGATTTGGAGGAAACACTGGTGGATGGGAATGAAGGAAGAATCTTAGCGTGGATGGTTTCACCTGCCTAATGCATCCTGTTTGGTCCCGGAGAGCAATAGGAAGCTTTGGTTTTTGTAGCAATAGACTTGCTCTCTGATGAATTGTGAATACCTCCCATTTCAGTCAGGGAAGGATCTCATTGTTGATGAGGACCTTGCAAACCCTCCTGTGTTCTTTCCCACTCAGAAACTAGGAACACAGAGGGCTAGCAGTCTACTTCCGGGGTAAAGCGGCACAAGCCTGCCCCTGCCCTGCCCCCTCCAAAACCCAGCCACCAAAACAGCAAGCAGGAACTGGTGGAACCCTCCAGAATAGAGATTGAACGTTTCCCAGGTGCCTTCTTAGCCCCGGGCAGAGCTTTTTCTCCTCTTTAAACAGGAAACAAAAAGGTTCACAGGCAGTTCACAGGACTCTGCTGTGAGTAAATAATAGTCTTTAGAATATCTAAAAAAAAATACCATTTGCCAGAAGTTCCTGCTTGATCAAAAGACTGTTTTAGCCGGGCGTGGTGGCACACACCTTTAATCCCTGCACACTGGGTCAGGGTGATCTCTGAGTTTGAAATCAGCCTGGACGATATCACAAGCTCCAGACCAAGAAAAAAAGTTCTGACTTATTTTGACACATGGCTTCTTAAATATATTTTTTAATAGGTTGAACAGATTAATACTTCGACAACCCATTCCTCAACTTATGTATTTATTTATTTCACTAAAGTTGTTATATAGATATATTTATCACATTTGACCTCTTGGTATGTAGACAATTCTATACAGAAAATAATTTTTTTAGGAACTAGAGAGAGAGGCTCAACTGTTAAGAGCACTTCCTGTTCTGTCAGAACCAGGACTGATGCCCAGAACCCACACTGACAGCTCACCAATTCCTGAAACTCCAGCTCCAAGGGATCTGATGCCCCTGCCTGGCCTCAGTGGGCACATACACACCTAAATCAAACAACATAAATTACATACACACACACACACACACACACACACACACACACACACACACACACCAGGCATGGGTCATACATTTGAGTTTCTGGTCACCCTGGCAATATAAGACCCTTTCTCTAAAAAAAAATAAGATAGCCGGGCGTTGGTGGCGCACGCCTTTAATCCCAGCACTCAGGAGGCAGAGGCAGGCGGATCTCTGTGAGTTCGAGGCCAGCCTGGGCTACAGAATGAGTTCCAAGACAGGCTCCAAAGCTACACAGAGAAACTCTGTCTCGAAAAACCAAAATAAAATAAAATAAAAATAAAAAAATTCAACCCATCTATAGTCAGGCCTGAGTTATAAGGGAGACATAAGGTGTTTTCAAATGTGACCTTTAAATGGTCACAACTAAAAGAGAACTGTCAAGAGATTATGTGTGCCTTTGAGAGTGGAAAGGACTGTAGGACATGAGCCAGAGACTTGGGTGTGGCTCACACTAGCTCTGCCTCAGCCGTTTTCTTCCCTCCGCTGTCTCCCTGTAGTGACGGTACCTGCCCTCACCTACCTCACCTAAGTTTTCTTGAGAATCAGTCTGTGAGTAATGTTTGCCTTCCACAAAGGAAAAGCTATTCAGAAGTTCAGAGTGTAGAGAAGGTTCTGAAGGTTCTTTCCTTTCGGGCTCTGTGAAAGTGTCTTCATTATTTATGGCAGATCGTTTTATGAAACAATATGAGAGGCATGCCGGCATCGTATGTGGTGGTCCAGTGTGTCTCGTTTCTTCCCTTCCAGACGTCCAGTGCGGGGGGCACATTTTTTCTTTGTAACAACCCCTAGCAAAAACGTAAGTTTTTAAAAACCGAATTCCTTTCGGTGGTGCTAAAGCGGTTACAGTTGCATTTTTAGTTCATGATGAAGCCGTCGGGCCCTCGGGTTTTAACCTAACCTGTCTCCAGGTGCCTGTGCTTCGTTCGCATCCACCTCAGCTGCTGTTCCGTGGGGCTTACCCTGTGTTTGTCGGCGGATGTTCGGCATCCTTCCCTTGGAGAAGGGGGTAGGGTTCTCAGAAGGAAAGTGTGCCGATTTCACTTGTCACTTTACAAAACTGAACTTTGCTTTACTTTAAAAATTCCAGTCGTCATGTATCTATAAAAGTGAAAACATAAGCCAGACACGGTGGTACACTCTGGTCCCACTGTGCAGGAGGCTGCGGCAGGCAGATCACAAGTTTGAGGTAAGTCAAGGTTACTTAGTGAGTCCCTTTCCCAGAAGTCAGAGAGAGACTGGCTGAAGTGATACTGTATGTATGACCCGGGTACCAATGAGTGCTGACGGGGCCTTACATTTCAACACATTTCAACAGGAAACCCATTTCCTTGTGAGATGGGGGCTCCTGTTTCTAGGAAATCACAAAGGGCTTATTGCCACAGGTATAAACAGTTCCTTTTTGCAACAGACAGATTGGCTGCTTTTGTTTTTGTTTTTAAAGAAAAGTGGATGTATGTTAAATATACAGGGTATGGATGAACTCAGTGTTTATTCTTATCTCTACTGTTACTGACCTCCCTGTTCTTGCAAGCATTTGGGCCTTTCCAGCTTCTCGATAAGAAAGCTGGTATCTGTAGTTAGTTTGATAGAACAATTAGAATTACAAGGTGAGACATTGGGGGGAGCTTTATACTTAAAAATAAAAAAGCTGGGTGTGGTGAGTCACACCTGTAATCCCAGCACTTGGGAGGCAGAGGCAGGAAGATCATCCCAGATTCCAGGCCAGCCATGGCTATGTGGCAAGACCTTGTCTCAAAAACAAATGAATAAAAATGCCTAGAGGGTGCAATGCGAGAGCTAACGCTGATACAGCAGAACACTGTTCAACGGGTCTTACTGTACTGTGTAACTTTGATGGCTCTCTTAGTTATGGACCCATAGAAGTATTGCTGTATCTTGTAAGTAAATATCATTTGTGTGAACTAATATGTGGGGGCATTTGTAGGCTGCGGAAAGCAGTGGTGTGTGTGTGTGTTATAAAAACCCCATAACACTCCATGGATTAAGTGTAAATAGACAAAATAACATGTTGTCTCTTTCACGTTGGGAAGACTAAAATGGCTGTATGGCCATTCCATTGCAACCCTCCCCCTCTCTGGATTCCCTTAGCAGTTACTAACTGCTCCTGTTTTAGACAATTGCTGCTGCTTTTAAACCAACATGCTTCTTCAAGGGACCTTTCTGAGGAGTAAAATGTACATTATAAGACAGGTGGGCAGGGTGGAGCCACCTGCAAAATGTCCTCCATGTGGATAGCCTTTTAAATTGGACCTTTGAATCCCCTAGACCATGTGTGCCTATTTGTATTGCAGATGTGAACTTCTGTTTCGGGGTTAACAACAGAATGTTTTGAAACGGGAATATTACATAAATTCAGAGTAATCTCTCCCGCCCTCTTCTCATACTCCCTGCTCTTGCCAAATATTTCTACTGACACCAGAGCAAAGCCCATGATGGGGCGCTGACCTCCTTCCTCCTCATCCCTCCCCAAAGTAGCTGCCATATGCCGGAGCTCACCTCATATTCTTCGTTTGGTTTTCATAAGAGAGTATAGTGTAGTATTTAAAGACCACAGCATTTCATAATGTTTGTCTACCTGCCGCCTTTTTACACATTTGGCCACACACTAACATCAGTTAAGACAGTGGAGTGGGTCTGATCTGTAAGTTACTATGGGACCAGAAAAGATACAAAATGACGAACTTGGCTGCCATATTTGTGCAAAGGGATTGGAACTCTGTTGGGAGTGATGTGTGTGTGATCACTGTGTCGTTAGATTCACCAAAGGCTGAACTCTGTCACTGTGTAAGGGGGATCAGCTCTGATTTGTTTATCATGTTAACTCCTTAAAGATGATGAGTGACTGTGATAAGCAGAAAGCAAATAAAGTTTTTAATCAAAAGTGCTTGTCTTTGCTATTTCTAATTTGGTATTAAATTTTCTACTTTAAACTAAACCATCTTACCCTAAAAAATTATTTCCAGAATGTATTTCCCCTTCTGTGTGAAGTGGGGCTGGAAGAAGCTAGTTGTAAACAGTTTGGTCACATGTAACACTTGTGGTAAAGAAAGCGCTCAGGATTCTTCCTGACCCAAACTGTCCCCAATGTCCCGGGACCAGACCCCGAGTTTCCCTGCCATCCTGGAAACAAGAAGGGTCCTATTCTGTGTCTGTTTTCACTCCTTGATTTAAAAAATTAATGGTTTTATTGTTGCTTATCCTGTTTAAAGTGTAACTTCCACTGATACCTGCAATAAAAAAATAACTTAAAAAGCTGTTCTAATCTTGTTGTGTTGTTGTTATTATAACCTCACAGTTAGGTGAGGGGAAGCCATCTGCTAGAACACAAGGAATTAGGTTTTACAGTCATGAAGTCCTGGGTTCAAATCTTCACTCTGAGCAGGTTCCCAGGTACTTCAAAACCTTTTTAATTAAAAAAAATAATAATAAAAAAATAAGGACCAGGCTGGAGAGATGGCTCGGTGGTTAAGGCTGCTCTTCCAGCAGTCCTGAGTTCAAGTCTCAGCACCCACATGGTAGCTCACAACCATCTATATAATGAGATCTGGTGCCCTCTTCTGGCATGCAGGCAGAGCACTGTATACATAATTAATAAATAAATAAATAGATCCCAAAAGAAAAAAAAAAAAAAAAAAGGACCAGTAAGATAGCTCAGCAAGCCCTGGAGAAATGGCTCAGAGGTTAAGAACAGAGGTTAAGAGCACTGACTGATCTTCCAGAGGTCCTGAGTTCAATTCCCAGCAACCACATGGTGGCTCACAACCATCTGTAATGAAATCTGGTGCTCTCTTCTGGCATACAGGTATACGTGAGTGTGAAACACTGTATACATAATAAATAAATAAAATTTAAAAAAAAAAAAAGGTAGCTCAGCAAATAAGATCCTTGCTGCCAAGCCTGATGACCTGAGTTTGACCCCTGGGATCCACATGATGAAGGAGGACAGACTCCTAAAAGTAATCATCTGATCTCATACACCCACCATGATGTTCGCACACACACACACACACACACACACACACACACACACACACACACTACTAAATAAATGTACTTTTAAATGTCTGTTTAATTCAGCCTGTCATAGAATTGCATACCTGTAATCCCAGCACTTGAGAGGCAGAGGCAAGATGATCAACCCAAGTTCAAGGCCTGGACTTCATAGGCAAGAACTTGTCTATAAACAAAATAAATAAATAAATAATTTACTCCGATATGAAAGAATATGATCGAGCACTTGGGCCATTATGTGAGTTCATATCTGGGAAGTATTTCAAAATGCTGAGCATGTGGATAGAGCTTGAGTTTTAAAGCAGTCCCTCCCGCGCACACACTCCTCTCTCTCTCTCTCTCTCTCTCTCTCTCTCTCTCTCTCTCTCTCTCTCTCCTTTTCTTTTTTTTGAGACAAGGTTTATTTATGTAGCTCTGGTTGTCCTGAAACTCACTCTGTAGACCAGGCTAGACCCAAACTCACAGAGATCTGCCTGCCTCTATCTCCAAGTGCTGGGATTAAAAGTGTGCACCACTTTTTTTTAAATATATAATTTATTCTTATTTTATGCTCATTGGTGTTTTGCCTACATGGATGTCTGTGTGAGGGTGTCAGAAACCCTGGAACTGGAGTTACAGACAGTTGTGAGCTGCCATGTGGGTGCTGGGAATTGAACCTGGGTCCTCTGGAAGAGCAGTCAGTGCTCTTAAGTACTGAGCCATCTCTGCAGCCCTTCATTTTTATCTTCTTAAATAGAAGACACTGGGTAGAGCGCTGATGAGATGCTCAGCAGATAAAGGCACTTGCTGCCAAGCCTGACACCACATGGTGAAGGAGAGAACTGATTCCCAAATGGCTGTCCTCTGACCTCCACATCTGTGCCATGGTACACACACACACACACACACACACACACACACACACACACAAATTTTAAGAAGTTGGGGCTGGAGGTGGCTCATCAGTTAAGAGCACTGGCTGCTCTTCCAGAGGACCTGGGTTCAATTCCTAGCACCCACATGGCAGCTCACAGCTGTCTGTAACTCCAGCTCCAGGAGATCCAACACCCTCACAGAGACATACATGCAGGCAAAACACCAATGCACGTAAAATAAACATAAATAAATCATTTTTAAAAATTAAAGACTTTGGGTGGAATGGAAATGTGGAAGTAAGAAAACAGGCTTAGAAACGTGATCAGGAGGGAGTAGAAATTAAAAACACGGCTAGGTGTTTTTAGCATGTTTCAGCATGCTGAGAAGCCTGGGTTCTATCTCCAACAACACAAAATAAATAAGAACAGAATGAGAAGGAAAGAACTTGTGAAAATCCTCACCAGCCCAGGAGTGGATTCCCAGCACAAATCTATACAAGAGAACATCAGACTACGATTTCAGGCCGGGTGGTGGGGGTGCACACCTTTAATCCCAGCACTCAGGAGACAGAGGCAGGCAGGGATCTCTGGGAGTTCGAGGCCAGCCTGGTCTACAGAGCGAGTTCCAGGACAGGCTCCAAAGCTACACAGAGAAATCCTGTCTCAAAAAACCAAAAACAAAGATTTTAGAAACCAGCTCTTGGCCGAACATGGTGGCCCTCGCCTTTACACCCAGCCCTTGGGAGGTAGAGGCAGGTGTGAGCTTGAGGCCTACCTGGTCTGCATAATGGGACGCTGTCTCAGAAAGCCAAAAATAAAAAACAATATAAAAATTCAGATTTTTGTTTTATGACAAATGAGATCTAGCAACTTCCTTATAGCTGCCATCAGGGAACTCAGTCCTGAGGTAAAAAGGGCTGTCTCCCCAGCCCCAGACACTACGAGGCATTTCCTTGCATGGATTTAGGGAATTATAGTGACTCAATGTAGTAATCTCTGAATGTGTGCTACTTGTGCAAGCTTGCTTATTACTTTGAAGGTGTCGATGTAAATATTAAATACTTGCCCCTTCAGACAGGCATTGTAGTCTCAGCATTCAGGAGCCTGAGGCAAGAGGATAGCTTGAGCCTGTGTGTTTACACTGTCCTGGGCAAAACAGTCAGACTCCAGCTCAATAAAAAAGAAAACCAAGGTGCTGGGCTGGCCATGCCTGTAATCCCAGCACTCACGAGGCTGAGGCCT
>CABHPP010000627.1:4771-95442 GCA_902168425.1 Peromyscus attwateri | reverse complement strand
CTGGGCACAGATGTTTAACTTCCAAGTTGTTTATTTTCCCGAAAAGTGGGGAGGATACAACCATACCTGTTCTTTGCTGAACAAGGCTGTCGATAGTCATGAGGTTTCAAAACTGTAAAGCCCTTTGAAAGTGCAAGCTCTCTTGGTTGTCTCAACATACAGTTCAAGGATCAGCTATATCCAGTTCAAGGAATAGTTGGTTGTTAGTTTCTGAGCTGGTCATCAGAGTAAAGATGGTTTCAGATGTCAAAGTAACGTTTTGTGATCCCATGTAGGAAATGAGCCAAGAGCATGAATTGAGAATCCTCCAGGAGATTCATGAAGCACATCCCTGGGCACATTTCAAGGTCATTTCCAGAGATGGTTAGATCATACCAGATCCTGAGGGCTCTGACCTAATCAATGAATTGACTCCTTGTTGGATTTGTTATACAATGCATTAACAGGAAGAGGTAGAAGGTAGGAGGTGGAGCCTAGTTGGAGGACATGGGTACTGGAATTGTGGCCTTAGGTCTCTTCCTGTGCCCTTGGCTTTTCCTGAATGCCTATTTCTTCTTGCTTCCAGACCAGCATGAAATGTCTCTGCCCTACCTCCTGTCTCCACTGCTGGCACGTTCTGCCCAAGCTCATGAAGTCAAGTGACTATGAGCTAAACCCTCTGAAACCATGGGCATAAATAGGTCTTTCCTATTTGCCAGGCTTTCTGCTAACAACAGAGAGAAGGCTTACACTTATGTGCTGACAGTATTCTGTATGCTTTTACCAGGAACCCTCTACTTCAGGACCACAATCCTTGGAAGGCCCATGGATTCTCTTCAGGGATCTCTATTTCCTCTGAAGTTTTATCATCCATGTGTGTTTATGTACATGAATACATACATACACACACACACACACACACACACACATATATATATATAAAACATAAAACATTTATATCTGTGCACTTCTACCCAAAGACTGGCATGTGTTTTTATCATTACCACAGGTCCAGTCTTTTCCTATTAGCAAGAGGCACCACTTCCATTCAGTAGTTATCTATCACCTACATCATCTGCATTTCATTGCAATTCTTTGCATTTTTAAAAGAATATTTTAAAAGTAAAGCTTAGATGATGTATTCCCTTAATGCATCTATTTTTGCAAAAGCTGCCATTCCCTTACACTTCTATTTTGTTTGACTTTCATTCTCTGGCAGGCAGTGAAACATCAGACTTTCCATGAATGTTGGAGAGTATGCCAACCAAAGTCAAAGATAACAACGATGAAGAGTTAACTTTTTTCTTTTTAATATCTCAAGCCACTTTTTTATGGTAAACTGTCATTATTGTGCTCAGTATAAAAAGCGTTGTAGAGATTGGAAAGCCAAAGGTTTCCATTACGGTCTTGATTCAACATTGCCAACAGGCAATCCCTGCTTGTCACACACCTGCACTGATGCCTTCTTAATGGCACACTTACTGTGGTAAACCTCTGAGTCAGGGCAGCAGGCCCTTTAGCATGGCCAGAACCGCTTTACCGACAGTCGTCTCTGATTTTAATAGAATCTCTAATGAACTATGTCTGATAAGCATGTGCCACGTTTGCTTCACAGATTCCCAGTTTGAGTTTGTTGAAGTTCAGAGTCTCACAATGTCACCAAAATATCGAGGTTTCCTTGTGATGTTGGTTTTAGTTGCCGTGTTTCCTATGAGGAGACAGCTTCCTTCTATTCATCTACCACTTGGTAAATAACATATTTTGTTCCCCAAGGCTGACCACCTCGGAAGTACCTGAGACCAGGCAACAATGACAGGGCTAGAAAAGAAGCGAGAGTGAAGAAGAGCATCAAGCACTCCCTCCGCCTGATCACAGTAGTCAAAACGGACCTTGCCACGGCTTCCTAAGGAAAAGAGGCTAGGGAAAATGCTACCATCTGGCTTCTATTTCGTTTCATAAGATCTCGTGCAAAGCCTTCAACCTTTCCTGAGCACTGTGTAAATCCCCCAATTCTACAAGTCAGTGCAGTAGACTTTAATGACTTTTCAATGTTCTTGTGTATGCGGTGTTGTTCATGAGAGCTATACTTCACTTTAAAAAAAAAAAGAAGAAGAAGAAGAAGTTTTTGAAGAAAAAAAATCTTTCACAAACCACTTCTTTTGTCTCCAGTTTCTGACTAATTACTTTTAAAAAGCGGTGGGAGGGTGTTGGTTAACAGTGGTCCTCCAGCCGCCTTCCCAGGGAGCCTCTGCAAACCCATAGTTAATCCAACTTCTTACAATTAATGCTAGAAGCCATCTTTCACATATGTGGCAATCAGTGAAAAGGAAAGACTATCCAATGTGTTTAATCAGTTATTCCTTAAATTCCTCTGTGTGTGTCAGTGTTTGGCATGCAAATACCTTGGTTTGTTGTGAAAATATGGCATACCTGGCTCGAATTCAGAGCCCAAACACCAAACGGATGGTTGTTTCCCCATGTTTTGATGTATTTATTTTCTTCAAATGCAAATATATTTCTAAGGTATGTATATGTGTAAACACACACGCATGCACGCGCGCACACACACACTTATAATAATCATAAGACGTGTTCATCTTGAGTCTCCTTTTGTTTCCATTTGAAACCAGAAGGCTTACCTAACATCTTCAGTTTAGATATTAGAGCTTTACCATGAGAACAGAGAGAGCAAGAGAGTTAAAAACAGTTGCTTCCCTCACCGGCCGGCCTCTGAAGAAGCGCTTATCTAGAGCTGACCCCATTGGCTGAAAGCGGCTTCTCTTGGGCACTGTACTTGATTCCGTGTGTCACCTGTCTCTTGTTTGTCTGCAGATTAGCACAGAAATGTCATTGCAAACGAAGTGAATAGGGCACAGCCTCAGCACCTGCCACTTTGAAAACTCTTTAGACTATCCCTTGTTTATTTTGTGGGCCCCCCGGGGGCACTGCAGTAGCTGCATTGAGATAAACAATACTAGGGATGATTAAGGGGGCTTTTCACATGAAAATTCCCTTCAGAAAAATGTTTTGCAGATGTACTGAAGAACACTGTATCACTAAGAACCACTCAAAATACTTTGGTGGACCAAAACACCTTTATATTTCTTCTGGCAACCCGCCAAGTTCACTGCCAGCTTGAAAAGAATTCTATAGCTGGAGGCTAGAGCAGAAACTGCAATGATTTAAAAGAGAATTGGCTACAGTAGGAACGATAATGCCCTATATCGTTAAAATGCAACTGGCATCTTAGCCTCCCTGCAGCTCTTTGAAAATGTGCTTACTCTTCAACTATTTACAAGGAAAAACGCGGAGACAATTGAAATCACAGGAAATCAAAATTATTGTAAAGGGCTGAGAAGTATTTGTCAAACGATTTATCAGGAGTGCTTATAAAATAATAGCATGTTCTCAACTGCTAAATGATTAAGAAATCCTTGCAGAAATTCTGCTCATTATGAAACTCACCCAGCACACACAAAAACCATTTTCATCATGCCGTACATTAATTAATGCGGACTGTAAACACGAAAAATGTTCACTTAACATTAAGACGTAGATGTGAATGGGTAGCACCCCATGGCTGGTTTCTCTTAGCGTTCGCCAGAAACAAAGACCGGGAGTTACTTATGTTTTCTGGGCGGTTTGGGCAGAACGATGATTTGGTCTGGCAAGCCAAGGAGAAATCAAAGAGTCCAAGGGCTGAACAAAAGGGAATGTCCCAAATGTTTTCACAAAAACTAAGAGAACATCTGTCCAGTGGTTTCAATTTGTAAGCAGCAAAGGCATGCCTACAGACCTAGCATTCAGCACATATACAGCAGCCCCTTACTCCTTCCTTATGTGGAAATGACTAAAATTCTCCTTTCAGTGCAGACAAATACCTCCCCATTTAAATTTGCTCTCATGAAATGTCAATGGGACGTCAAGAACAATTTGCTGCAAAGCTCAGCATGGGAACTGCAGGGAGGAAGCACTCCATTTCCCTCACCAACCCCTTATCACATGCCAAAATTTAAAGAAAGCATGCTGGTACCTGGCCTTAAAGGCTTGATGCAAGGGGCAGAGAAATAACACCTGCCTGAATATATAATATTAGCCTAGGTTAAAAAGGGGGGGGGGGGGATATGGAAAGGAAGAACATGGGAACACTTTCTTAAAATTGCACAATCAGCCATCAGTCCCACCTGGCACCATTTAGAGACTTCTTTCCATACTGGATGAGCAGAAGTACCTGGGAAACATGGGCAGTCTCTATTAAGATCCCACTGTTTGTATAATTAAAAATGGATATATTAATTATGCATAATTGTGCATTTCATTACAGCATTTTTATACATGTAGATACTATATTTCTATCATACTCACCACTCTTGCACCTCTTGTCTCCCTTGGTAATTCCCTTCATCCCAACTAGTTCCCCTTCTATTTTGATGACTTTTGGGGGAGCTGGAAGATGAGCTAATGAGTTTCATTAGGGTTTATTACTTCTGGGTGAGAGTTGGTTTACAAGTGGATACTTTACCAGTGGCTGCACCATCGAAGAAAATGTCTGTGCCTCTCCCATCAACCATTAACTGCATATAAATCCTCAGAGAAGGGTAAGGCCCCATTAGCCCCTTCCCTTAACCCATAAGCTGTTCACAGGTCTCATCTTGTACAGGTACTAACAGCAGCTGTGAGTTCAAAAGGGCTACAGTCATGCCATGCCCGGAAGTCAGAGTTCCACAGCTCTCTCCTCCCACATCCTCTGGCTCTTACTTCCGTGATAGTCCCTGAGCCCTGGAGGGGCTGATAGAGACACCCTATTTATGGCTGGACATTCAATAATTTCTTGTTCTCTGTAGTTTGGCTGAGCCTCCTCTTTTTGCTGGCCACTGTAAAAGGAAGCTTCTCTGAGCAAAGCTGACAGTGATGCTATTCTTTGGGCTTCATATTATTTTGGAGGTTATTGAAGACAGGCCCATCATGTTCATTTAGCAAAAAAACAGGAGTAGCTTCTCCCCCAGGGCCTCTGATCTCCCCAGCCACGAGCTTTTGACCAGGTTTACAGGACCAGATGTGAATTCCCTCCTGTAAAGCGGCTATCAAACCCAATCAGGAAGTGTTTGGTTACACCCATAGCATACCACTGTTTTATCAGTGGGCACATCTGGCCTGACCAATTGATATTGTTAATTATTCCTCAGTAGCCTGCATAGCACCTCCTGGTACGATGAGGAAAGACCAGCAGAGAAAATGCCTAGCCAGTTTCAACTTCTCTATGTCTTGCATTCAAGATATAGTGTCTTCAGCAATAGATAGGGTCTTACCATCTAGTTCTTGTGCGCAGCCAACAGCAGTGACAAGTGCCTGTATTGTTTGGAATGGTCCCAGGGGTCTCCCTGACCAACAGTTCATGAGTTGCCCATGCCCGCACTGGGATTTTCGTTTATTGACAACAACATACAGATTTTAGAAGGAGCTCTCTTCGCCCACACTCTTTCTAAAAAATTTTGTTTTCTTAATTAGCTCGTCATGTGTCAGATTTTCTCATGGCTTTTTCATGCAGTGTTAGGTTGGGTGTGCTCCCCTCCTCTTCTCCCCATCTCCTACCTTCTCTGCAGTTAAACCTTTCCTGCCTCAGTTTCCACCATCCACTCTCTTCACGTGCTCTCTACTACTGTCTCCCATGTAAAGAATCATGGATTCCTTCCTGTTTCCTGATTTCTGTACACACTCACTTCCACAGAAGTGCACACGTATAACTAGACTGTTTGATGCTTGTCTTTCTGAGCCTGAGTTACCTCACTTAATATAATATTTTCCTGCAAATTTCATAGTTTCATTTTTCATGACCAAATAAAATTCCATTGTGTAGCCACTTATGGTAATACTCTCGAGACAGAAGCAGGCAGATCGCTGTAACTTTGAGACCATCTTTGTCTACATAGTGAGTTCCAGACCAGACAGGGCCACATGGTGAGATCCTATCTCAAAATGAAAAAAAATCCAAAATAGCACATGGCCATTAATCAATTCACCACTTCAATGGTCAACTAGGTTGATTCAATTTCCTTGAAATTATGAATTAAATAGCACTAAGCATGAGTGTACAAGTGCCTGGATGATAGGATGTAGAGTCATTTGGGTATATGCTCAAGAATGGCATAGCTGAATCATATGGAAGTCCTATCATTCTATCTTAGTTTTTTGAAAAAACTCCACACTGTATTCCCAGGTGACTGCACTAGTTTATACTCTGACCATCAGTGAGTGAGAGCCCCTCTTTCCCCACATCCATGCCCGTTTTCTTGATGATGGCCATTTTTACTCCAATGAGACATATCAAATTAGTTTCAATTTGCATTTTCCTGGTGACTAAGGATGTTGAACACTTAAAAAATAATTATTGGCTGTTTGTATTTTTCTTTTGAGAACTTTCTGATCAGTTCCTTAGCACATTTTTGTGTGTGTGGGGGGGGGTTGTTTTGTTTTGGGTTTTTGTTGTTTTTGTTTTTATTGATGGTTTTTTGTTTTCTTGGTGTTTAGTTTTTTTAATTCTTTGTATTTTATAGATAGTAATCATCTGTCAGATGTGTAGCTTGTAAAGATTTTCTCCCATTCTGTTGGCCGTCTCTTCACTCAATTAACAGTTCCCTTTATCATACATAAGCTTTTTAATCTCATGGGGTCTCATCTGTCACTTGTTGGCCTGACTGAGCAGAGTCATATGCAAAAATCTTTTCTTCCAGCACTTTCAGATCTTACGCTAAGGTCTTAGGTCCATTTGCAGTCGAATTTTGTGCACGGTAAGAGATAAGGATGTAGTTTTATTCTTCTATATGTTGATACCCAGTTTTCCCAGTGCAATTTTGTGAAGAGGCTCATTTTTCTTTTTTCCAATGTGTACTTTCAGCATTTTTTTTTTGGTGAAGAACAAAGGTGTCTATATCTGTGTGGGCTTTTATCCGAATCCTCCGTTCTACTTCATTCATCTACGTATAATCTATTTGTCTGACATTGTTATTACTACGGTCCTGTAGCACACCTTGGGATGAGGGATGGTGATGTGTCAGGTGCTATTTTTGCTGGGAATCACTCTGCCTATCCCGGGTCTTTTGTGCTGCCATGTGAATTTTCAGATTGGTTTTCTATTTCAGTGAAGAATGGTGTTAGGATTTTGATGGGGATTGTGTTGGGTCTGTAGATTACTTTTAGTAGGATGCCATTTTTACAACCTTAATTCTCCCCATCCATGAGCATGGGAGCCACCCAGATTTTTAATTCTAGGCACACTTACTGCTTCATTTCCTCCTGGTGGCTTCAGTTCCTATCAATGTGCTAAATCCCTCCATGCTAGACCCAGTCCCAGAATTTTATGCACATAAATTTGACTTCTTTCTCAATTGCTAAGTGAGTCTCTGGTACCTGCCAACATGCCTCAAACTGAACTCATGATCTCCTCTAACCTCAATTAAACTCAGAACCTGTTTTGTAATAATTTACTCAGAAATTGGATAAAGCCAACCTTTGGACATCATTCCTAGCTTTCCCTATTTGCCTTTCTACCTCATGCCCAGTCAGTTTCCTGTTGATTCTATTTTCTTAATACCTTTCACATATATCTTTTGCCTCCATCCACATCCATAGCTTGGACGTGAGTACCATTGCTAGACTGATTCCCAATTGCTATGTTGTCTATGAATAGCTATAGCTACAGCTAAGTAATTCTTCTAAATTCAGATCTGGCTTTCTGCCAGACTGAAACCTCACAAAAGCTGCCTATGGACCACACACAAAAATCTAACCTCCTCCTTGAGTTTCAAATGGACCATGATGATCTTGACCCTCATTACTTCTCTGAGGTTCGTCTCGTCTCAGAACCCCGCACCTATTACACACAAGTTCCTCTCCTGCTCATTGCTGCTGGGTCCTTTGGTCCTTTGGTCCTTTGGTCCTCTGGACTCCCATCATTCCTCTCCTTTGCAGCTCACTTCCAAGAGTCCTCTTTGCCTGAGTTACCAAGATCTTTGCAGGTACCCCCGCTCTGTTTCTATAACTCATATTCTGGGCTACATTCCCTACTACGGGAACTGTTTTAATATGTGTCTCTAGTTCTCAGAGTAGTTCTGAGTACACAGTAGGGGAGAGACCTGGTTTGGGAGCATGCAAACTACTTTTAATCAATGTTTCATCCATGCAAATTATGGCAAAAACTATAGTTTTCGATAGAAATAAATGAATAAATGCATACGCATATGCTGAGGCTATATTATGAAAACTGTGTTGTTGGGCAATGCCATCATGGTAGGAACTTCTTGGTCTTACATGGAGTAGGATGGCTAAAGTATTACTACATAATACCACTTATGGGGCCATTATCCTATATGAGCCTGTCATTGTCTGAAATGCCCTTATATGGCATATGACTACATACATAGATACATACATTTGTATGTATATTACTTATTAGGAACTCCAGGCTGAATGATAACTATAGAAAAAAATTACTAAGGTGGAAAACAAGAGACGGTTCTGGGAACTCAGAAGGAATCATTCATTCTAACATCCGGCAAAGGTAGTCGAACAGAGTCTGAAAATCCTTCTTTAGTTAGTTGTCTTAGCACTTAAAATCCCACCGCTGGAGATCAGTGCTAGTCAGCATAACTATATGGTGAAGACAGGATACTATGTAAGGAAAAGAGGTTAATTTTTATTCCTTTGTGATTCTGGAAATCTGTGATCAAAACAACCTGATAAAGGCCCACGTGCATCTGTTTCCTATCATGGAGAAGTGAGCACATACACAGCTCTGTGAGGTGTCCCTTCCTCTCCTTATAGAGCCACCAGGACTCAATCATGGGTTTCCACCCAAGTGACCTAATCTAATCGAATCGAATCACTTCCCCAAAATCTGTCTCTAAACTGTATAGTCCGATTAAGATTTCACCCTCTTACCACCGTTAGCGCAAGACTTTGGAGATTAAAGCCCTGTAGAGTTGGAGGGAACAAATGATGCTCAAACCATGGCATGAGACCTGGGGTCCGGGTCAAACACAAAGGGAACAGGTGCAAACCTTGCTACTCTCTACTTATAGCCAGACCTGTTGCTACCCACACTGTAGTCACTAGTCACTCTCAGATAAAAGGAATTACGAAAGTAAATAAATAAAAATTAGGAACCAACAAAAGGTTGCTGCTTTGTTTTAACATTGCTGAGGTCTAACTGATGGATGCCAGGCTGTGCACATTTAAAGTATGCCATTTGTTAGTTCTGAAATCTGTACCTGCCTGAGAAACCAGCACCACGGTCAGGCAACATTTTCATCTCCCTCCAAAATTTCCACATGCCCCTTTATAATTCATCCCTCCCTCGACCCCATCCCCTAGCAACCATTGATCTGATTTGATTTCTGGGTCACTTTCTAGAATTCTGTATAAATGGAATCTTGCAGTGCACGCTCCTTTTTGCAAGGTTTCTTTCTCTCTGTAGTGATTCCGAGATTCATCCATGTTGTGTTCATCAACAAACTTACTCCATCAAGGGCTCACGTCCCCTAAACTGTCTCTTCAGCTGTCACAATCATTTCATAAAAGAGATTATATCTAAACTATCAGAAAAGAGGAAGGACATATTCTGCAAGTAAGAAAGAAAAACAGACAATCCTCTGCTAACAAAGAGTGGGGTCCTTAGGTAAAATTATGTAAGCCCCATTACCCAAAGCCAGTTCTCCTGGCCACGAAGGGGGAAGCACTGCCCCTCACAAAGCCCTCTCCTCCTCATTCAAGAAGGGAGAAAAGCAGAGCCCTCTTGAGACCTGTTTCCATAGTAACCAGCTAGCAATTGACAATGTGGCAGCAGTTGGGCCTCCTGAAGGGGAAAAAAAAATCTTCGACAGAGACCAGACCACAGAGTGGTCCAAGAGGGGACAGCTCACACCCAGCCCTTGTGGAGGCCCCAGGAATCACTAGACTGGCCCTTTGTTAGGATGAATTTTGAAAAAAAAAATGGATGGAGAAGGGAAGAGGACCTTTCAGACTCAGGCTGGTCCACAAGCTGGCAACTGGGAAACCGGGGTCGGCATCACAGGAAGAGGGTGAGTCTGGGACAGGCCGCACCCCCTGCCCTCGGTCTCACTTCAAGCAGCCTCATTAACCACTCTAAAGCGTAGTTTCTTTCAAAACAAAAAACAAACAAAAGAATTAAGCCACAGGAAGACCCCTACCTCAGACAGCTCCACTGGGTGCCATTCCGGTCTCACCTGGGGTTTGCCTGGAAACATTCTGGTGAGTATGTCCCAGGTTTCCGTGATGTATCTGGGGTTGAAAGAGGAGGGGTTTGTGTGTGACCTTTTAGACCTGGAAAAAGGGAGAGCTTGCAAAACCAGGGAAATATCTCAAATGAGTGAGGGGCTTAAATCTGGAAGCCCCCCCCCCCCCCCTCTCCAAACCAACCCCCAGAAACCCAACCCCCGCTGGCACCTGCAGATTTATAAACAGAAGGAGCATGAGGCATGCATTTCAACACTGTTTCCATTCTTTCCCAAGATGGTCCACCCAGCCTCCAGTTAACAGGCTTTTACTCAGTGACAGCCTGACCCCAAAGCACATCCGGTTGCAAATCCCAGCTCTGCCATTGGACAACCAGATAATCTTGGATAGATTACATTCTTAAACCTCATTTGCCAGATGTTAATTTATGTTATAGTGTTACTGTCAAGAATGAGTGAGAAAATCTACACAAAGTGCTGAACAAATCCAGTAGTTTTCCATAAATACTAGCTACATTGTAACACTTCCGATTTCTCCTGGACAAGATAGAATCTTTTTTTTTTTTAGAACTGTTTTCTGTCTTACAGTCCAATCCCAAACACCTCTGACATGGAGGCTGTGATTCCTTCATCGTAGAATGGGAAGCACTAGCCTGGAAGCTTAATGTGAAGCACCAACCTGGACAAGGCTCCTTTAAAAAGTTTAACACTATGATTTTTTAAGAGATATGTGTTTGGTCTTGAACTTGGTTCTTGAAAGGATGCCCCCAATGCTTGGAATTTCCAGGCTCTAAGAGAAATCAACGCAAAGGGAGCGTTTTCCATTATTCCTAACAATCTCCGTCCCCTACACCTGAGTCGTTGTTAATGAGATGGCGTTTGGAAAGTCCCTAAAGAAGGGGAATGGTTGCCAGGAGTGATGAGCATGTATTGGAGAGCTGGGACTTCCCGTTTCACTCTGCTGACCAGGAAAGAGAAGAGAGGTAAAGGTTGAGTGGATTACCCACGGCCAATGAGTTAACCCATTATGTCTGCATAATGACATCTCAGGGAACAAAATCTCGCTTGGCAAAGGTTCAGAGGACTTTAGGGTTTTGAACATATAGGGGTACTGTAGCCTGAGTTTTGAGGGTAAAAGCCTGGAATACAGAAGATACAACAGGCTAGGCTCAGCCACCTGTCCCCAGACACCACTGCGGATGATGCAGAAAAGCTGAGACAAAATTAATTCATCCATGGCTTCACTGGGAAGAGGAATAATGAAGTGGTCCAGTGACCTCTAGGTCCATCTTTGGGTACTAACATAAGCTTTAGGTGTAAACAGAACTGAGCAAGGAAAAAGAGATATGCAGAATTAAGTACTATTGGCCATGACTTGGGCTCACCCACCATCTCTTGAGAGAGTCCTTATTGCTTGCAAGTGGAGGAGGCGGGGGAGGTTATGTGGGCCTGTAGGATTAGTTCTGCTAAAGGTTGAAGTCCCAGTCTAGTAAATAACTGCCTTTGTGTAAAAAGTATGAATCTGTCTGATGATGAGAACAGGTGATAGAAACTGGGTTAGCCATTTAGGGATAAGGACCTTGATTCTTGTCCAGAAGCTAGACTTGTCATTGATTTGGTCTTGACTGGAGGTCAGAAACACTAGAAGAGGGTTCTGGTTTCTCATGAGCCTGGCTGCCTGGAAGCTATCTATATGACATGACTGAAACAGACAGGTACCTGACCACCTTACCAGTGGACCCTGGACTCAACAGCCCATCCCACTATACCTCACCCAGTTTCTAGCTATCAAATCCCCTAGACCATCAGCTTGAAGGCACTGAATTTCCTGGGACCCCACCCCTACCCCTGGGGCTAAACAGAAGCTCCTGTAGAAGCTCATCCTCCCTGAAATTCATTCTTCAAGTTCTCAAGACAAGGGGCGCAGAAACCACCATTTTGGGGGTGGCTCTGGTGAATGTTGATTTGTCTAATTCTTTAGCTCCTGAAATGGGAATGTCTCTGTCACTCTCAAGTATTTCCTTTCCTCTGTGTGGTTTTGCTCTTCCTGGAATCCCAGTTGATTACAGGTTTAGGACAATGACTTATTCCTGTGCCTTCAGCCTTGGAGATAGATTAGGCAGAGAATTCAAACAGTCTGAGCTGATGTAGAGGTGAAAGATGTAAAATGAAGGCAGAGATGCCAGACTTCTGAGCTCCACTTACATTGTGGGCCCAACAGAGGACTCGATGTGTGTGACGAAAGCACTGTCTAAGCCCCGATTTCAGGACTGGTAAAGTGTAAGACCCAGAAGTAACGTGGGAGCTGGGCATCCTCCCGATGCCATGCTCTGCCTCCACCTTCTATCTAGATGTATCCAAATTGACCTCTTTCAAAATAAGTCAGTCATCCAGTCAGTAGAGTTTTCCTGAGTTCTGTGAGCTGTTCTACTCAACAGTCCATCACACAGAGGAGCCATGGGATGTTCAGTTGAAGGATGTGGGCAGCAACACAGTGGACAGCTTGAATTTAGTTGGCATCTGAAGTGGCAGTGAGCCAGGAGAGCAAGCTGAGAATAGGACCCATCAGGCCTTGAACAGGAAAGAAAAAAGACAAGGCAGGAAGACACCTGACTCCAGCCAACTAGACACTCTAGAATATCTGGAGGTGACACTATGAAAACACAAAACCTGGGCTGGACATGAAATTGCATGAGATGTATGAACTCCAACGCAAGAAGTTGTATGTAGAACTCCATATAGCTGAGCATGTGCAGAAGAGCCTGTGCTCGCTCTACCTGTACAGTGAGATGTAAAGCCTGGTGCTTTGTACAGGCCATAGGACTGCTAAACTTTCTCTCTGATGTCTCACGTTTCCTCCCTTGAAAATTTGCTCTCTTCTGTCTCTGCTTCTGCTGCAGCTGTGTCCGCTCACTTCTCACTCTAGGACATGATGCCTGGAACACTTTAGAGAGTGCCCTCCAAACCCTGAAATCAACTGCTAGCAGGAGTGCTCTTCTGGGCCCAAGCCCTTACCCTAGGAGGGCTGATATTTGCCTTGACATGGATTGCCTGATAAACCCACTGAAGAAGACCCATTACAGAGCCTTTAGGATGAACTTTCAACCTCCTTCTCAAGGTGAAGACAAGCTATATAGAGACTTTCCTAAGGAAGCCAAGGCACTCACTCCAGGCTAGGAACTTCCCCGACACATACCTGACTCTCACCTCCTGAACCTACACAAGATTGTTTTATTTTCAGGCTGATGGACTCTGGTAGGCCTCTTAGCCCTGTCCCTATGAGACTGATCAACAAGGAAGCCATGGACCAACTTTCATTTGGAGCACCTTCGTTGTTTGGTCTGTTTCGCCCATCCTGTGAGATTCCCCACGTGACTAGCACACTGTCTTTCGATGAAGTGGAGTTTCCAAAGGTGGCTAGTGCCCTTGATGCCCATACCAAATACACACAAGTCCACGTCTGTGCCAAAGTGTAGTAGAGATGCTCCCTTGACTGTCAGTCACACCCCTCTTCCTTGCCCCTTTGCAAGACTGTTGCCCCCCCCCCATACAAGTCTGGCCTAGATGGTTAATATTGACCTATTTTTTCCCTTTCTATCTGACTTGAATACAAATAGGCTCTTCTGGAAAAATAATGCAACATAATGACATGGAGACATTTTGATTTTGCCATCACTCTTGTTTAGAAGAGTGCTTTGAATCGAAGAGGATGTGACCATGAGTGGGGGAGTTGGTTGTGAAATAAGAGGACAAATTAAGTGGTCTTGACCTCAGAAAGAAAACCAGAAGAAAAGAAATGGAAGGGGGAAGGGAAGAAAGGGGAAAGGGAGAGGGAGGCATGAGGAAAGAAAGGGGAAGATACTAAGGTGTGTTGGTCCCTGGCTCGTTCTCTCTCTCTGGACACCCCCAGTTCCTCAACAGTGTTACTAAGTTCATCTGATGCTGTGTGCACATGGATTTTTGGTGGAAACTAGAGAAAGTGAACATCGTGCTGGGTTGATAGAGACTGTGATAAGCTGACGCGAGCATAGCTAACTGCAGAAGTTGAACAGTACACAAATGCATGAAGAGTTAAATCCAACAATCTCCCCCAAGTTATGGAGAAGATTCTAGACTCTCCCCAAATTATATAATTAGATGTTGGCTAAAGTTAACTAAATCACTAATTTTGCTCTTGTTTTTATTTTGCTAACTTCATAAGGGTGTCATATGACTCTTGAGTTAGGCCCTAGTTCAGAAGTTAGAGCAAAAGTATCAAGTGGTAGATTTATTTCCTTTTCTTTTTTTAAATCAATAACTAGTTTGTAATGCCTTTGATAGAAACTCAATGACTACCATAAGGTTTTACTTTATCAAGAACCTGAGCTATTTGTCAACAGCTGTCCAAGAAAGTAACTGAATCAAAATCCGATTTTAAAAACATTCACTGGATGCTCACTGCGTGCAAAACATCGAGCCAGGTGCCGGGGACTTTAAGAGCAATAGATGCATTCTGTCTCTATGGGAGAAATAACAGCATAGAACATGGCCAAGGGAGATCCAGAACACATGTGGTGCAAACATGCAAAGCTCATGTGACCCATTCAGCAGGACGGGACTGTAATAGGGTTAAACAAACCAGTTTATTCCAGAGACTCAAACAACAAAACTGTTGAAGGTTGAATCTGGAAATGTCCCCAAAAGCTTACCGAGAGGTTATTAGGTCATGAGGATGCTAACCTCATCAATAACTGAATGGGCTTTTAGGGGGGTGCTGATGAGGGGAAGGAGATCACTGGGGGCATGTCTTTGAAGCACTCATCTTTGTCCCTGGCCCTTTCCTGTCTCTCTGGTTCTTAGGTGCCATGAGGTAAGCAGATTTCTTCCTCCTTCCGCCATACTTAGTCCTTGCCATGGCCCCAAATCAGCAGAGCCAGCCAGCCAATGGGCTCAATCCTCTGCAACCATGGACTAAAGTCACCCCTCAAGTTGTTTTCCCAGGGCTTTGCCATAGCAACAGTGGGCTACCAATGTAATGGCAATTGGGAATGGAGTAGTGTGGGGCACGGCTCTTTGGTGCTAGGATGAGCTTGTTCCGTAAGCGGCATGAAGAGGAAGGGTAACTGAAGGGGTCACCACATGCTTAGGCTCCAAGTCCCACCTGGAGGAGTCACAGCCAGAAGGCTTACCGTCGTCCTCTAAAAGACTTTCAAGGAAAACTGAAATATTTTTCTTTGCCAAGAGCTTGAAATTCTTAGTGGCCTAGAAGGCATCCTGGGAATTGTATAAGAGAGGAGTAATTGGTGGTTTCCGTGAATCAAATCAACATCTTTCCTATCCCTGCCAGGAAGAAGAACCAAGTACCCACAGACACACAATGCGTATCCGATAACAGAAAGGAATTTACAAATATGGAACTGGAAATATGGTCCAAAGTATCATTTGGAAATGTAAAGGGATAGCATTTGCCCTTCAGAGCCAAATTCTATTCATGGTCCTGCTTTCAAAAGCAGCAGCAGTGTGCTGTTAGAGACCATTCCACAGGGAGAGGAGCCTGAAGATTCTGAAAACACGGGGAAGGAAGCAGCCAAGACCAGAGACAGTGATAAGAGAAGTGATTAACTGAGGAGCCCGGGTTGGGGTAGAATCATCTCAGCTTATTCTGGTTCCGTGATAACAGAGCTCTTCACCAAATGAAAGGTGATGGAGCAGACCAGCTGTCACTGATCTCAGGGAAAGCTCACGAATGAAGCGACACAGATACCGCTTTCAGGTGAGGGCCCCAGGGGAAATGAGCTCGTGGAGGCAGCCCCCAGGCCCCAGGGGAACCTCACTCATTTCTGGAAGGCTTGAACGAGAAAGAATCCACAGGCTTGTGAAACTACGAAGACAGACATGCACCAATGAAACAGGGAAACGTAAGATTCGGGCCCGTGAAAACACGTCAAGCAATGGAAATATTGTTGTTACTGGTGATGGCCCTGGAAATGAAAATGAAAAGAAAGAGAACAAAAGCTGCAGCCATAATTCATGTCCCATATGAGGAGAGCGAGCCTGAGAATGATAAACTGACTTACTCAGGGTCCCGCACCTAATTAGCAGCAAGCCTGTCTCTAGAGTCACACGTAACAGCTCACCCCTGACACATTACATATTCTTCTATGTGAATATACTTTCTAGTAAGACAGATAATTTGTCTATTTGTCTACTGCTTTATCCCTAGCATCTAGAACAGTGCCTGGCATAAAATGGATATTCAATAAACGTGTTAAGTGATACTATGATTTAAGTAAGCCTCTTGACTTTTATTCCAGTGCCCTTTAGAAAACATCATCCTTCTCTCCGCACATAGAAGACTTTAAGACAAGTATTTACCATGCACTCATCACATGCTTGCATCGCCCAAGTTTATGAAGAGTTTCCCACATGTTGAGCATGGTGAGGACTCTGAAAAGCAAGATGCAAAAATCCCAGCTGAAGTAGCTGTCACTCAGACAGGGTGGAGAAGGGCTTGCTGATTCATGGAATGAAAAGTTCAAAGGTAGTGCTTTCAGGAATGGCTGGATCTAGGTCATGGAGACAGTAACATGGATGTTAGGACTCCCAGCATCACTTGCTGCTCAGCTTTCCCTGCACTGGCTTCCTTTCCTGTTGGTTTCCCTTTCCAGAAGCATTTCTGCTTCCACACTGCATCCTACTGGGAAAGAAAATTCCTTCAGCCTGAAAGTCCAAAGGGAACCCAAGTGCATTCTTCTTGGTCAAACCTGGACCGTTTACCCACGAATAGACCAATTTTACTGATTAATAGACTGCAATAGTTTTCTTAACTAAGTTTGGATCGGATATTGAACCATGAACTGAGGGATGTGGTCGTTTCTGCCTAAACTGTACTAATTGGGCCATGTTTGAATTTCTGGGAGAGAAACGTAGTGCTCCATGCGAAAGAGGAGACACTGTGGAAGTGAAGGGTAAAAACGCCCCTTTCCCTCCTGCATCGGAAGGCTGGAGGTTAAAGCAGTAAGACATCCCTAAACTGCAGGGAGTTTTATCGAGACATACATAATACGCCCGAATTCATAAATAATACAAAATCGTGTCTGATTGAGCCAGGCTTCTGTCTCCAGCCACAACACTGCCATACAACCCTGTTCTATGTACACAGACACACACGAACCACCTGTGATTTGAGATTTCCAGGTCTGTGGTAGGTCCTTCATTGCTGTGACAGAATACTGAAACAAGCAACTGATGACTGGGAAGACCTGTTTGATCTCACAGTCTTGGGGAATTCAGACCATGGCAGCTGGATTCATTTCCTTTGGCCCAAGGTGAGGGGAAAAACATGGCTGAGGCAGTGTGTACCAGAGGGTACATACTTCATAGAGTCCAGGAAGCTGGGGCGCGGGGTGGGGGACAGACAGGATACATCTTTCCAGATCAGGTCCCCCAGCTCCTCCTCCAGCAACACCCACTTCCAACCCTTACCACTTCCCAATAATGGCATCATATCGTAAACCTAAAGAGGAGCGAAACCATTGGTTAGGCCTCAGAATCTTGCTAACCCATCAGCTGATAACCAAGTCCCCAGGAAAGATCATTTCAGGTTCAAACTGTCACAGTACCAGGCAGTGTCTGTCCTCCAAGATACCCACTCATCGTTCGAGGTACCACTGCCACAGATTCGGTCTTGCTTCCATATGTGTATAGCGGTGTTCACTCAGGTGGTGGTTTTTACTGCATGCTGCATTAGAAAAGAAGGAAGGGCATACGAATTCGTCACGAGCAGCGTTTAGTGTGGCAAGAACTACAAGCTTTGCTCCTCAATTTCTTTTTCCACGTGAGAAGCCTAGGCCTTGGAAAGATAGACTGCTCAGAGTCCCACACAGTTAGCGGCAAGCCTCTCTCGACAGCGGGACATAATACAGCACACAACTAAAGGAGGACATAACGAATGCATATGAGACTCTCGGAAAATATAAGTTTTTTAAAGCTCTTGTCATCCGTCTGCCTGTCATACATCTGTCTTCCACGTAGCTCGCAGCACTCTCTTCCATGTGAAAGGAGAGGAGCTCCTGTCTGTGCAGCATGCCATACATGCTGTGCCCGTGCTTAAGTGCTGATAATGTCCGTTGGCTACATTCTCAAAGCACCTGTACTACCACGCCATCCTTTGTTTCTGTTTTCCTTAAATATCTTTGAAGTTCTGTAACACAGACATAAGCAGAGCAGTAAGAAAGGAAGGGGGTGTGATTAAAATGCACTATGTGCATGTGCAAAAATACCAAAGTATATATGAAAATTATTAAAACCCCCAAATGTTATTAAGTTCTTCTGTTAGCTACAAAACGTGACATCTAAGGCCTGCAACACTTCTGCTTAAATTCAAAATACCATGCAAGTATCAGAGAGTTGATCAAGGCATGAGTACCCAACCTGAAATTTTGTCCTGGATTAAAAAAAAAAAGTTAATCTTTATTTTAAGTGTATTGATGTTTTGTCTGCATGTATGTCTGTACACCATGTGTATGCACTTCCTGTGAAAGCCAGAGAGAACATTGGATTCCCAGAGACTGGATTTTCTGACAGTTGTGAACCACCATGTGGCTACTAGGAATATAACCAGGTCCTCTGGAAGAGCAGCCAGTGCTCTTAACCACTGAGCCATCTCTCCGGTGCTCTTTCCCCTAAATTTAAAGACAAAGATTGAAGACTTGGAGGTAAAGCTTTTCTCTCTGGGGGATGCTGTTTCATGCCATGCTTGGGTGCTGTCTGCAATGACCACATACCTGGAGAAATGATTGGAAGGCCCAGAGAATGGCAGGGAACGAGGGGAGGCTAAGCCACAGTACTTGTGCTCGGCTTGCCAGAGTTTGAGCACTTTTGTCTACCTGCGGTAGGAGAAGCCATGTGGGCAAAGAAGACAGTGGGCAAAGGAGTGGCACAGAGTTAGCCTGCCTGAAGAAGCAATGCCCAGTCCATCTGGGTGTCCAAACAACTTGGCAGGGAGGAGCAGGTGGCCCTAGTTCTTCTTGCTCTTCAATCTTTCCACTTCCTCAGTATTTAAACACTTGCTTCATTTCATTCTATTTAACCTTTCTTTTAGAGAATCTCTCTCTCTCTCTCTCTCTCTCTCTCTCTCTCTCTCTCTCTCTCTCTCTGTGTGTGTGTGTGTGTGTGTGTGTGTGTGTCTGTCTGTCTGTCTGTCTGTGTTCATGCACATGGGCACCTGTCTGCACATGTGTGTACACATGAAGAAGCATGTATGTGTTTGTAGAGGCCAGAGGTAAACTTTGGGTGCATTACCCACCTTATCTGTCGAGATGTAGTCTCTCCTTGGGCCCCATCCTTGCTGATTAGGCTAGACTGGCTGGCCGGTAGACTCCCAACAACACACCTGTCTCTACTTTCCCAGACCTGAGTTAACAAATGTTGGCCACCATCCTTGGATTTTTACACAGATACTATGGAAACAGCCCAGGACCTTACAGCAAGCATTTCAGTAACTGAGTGATCTCCCAACACCGGAGAATTATTTTTACCCAGTCTTTGCCCTCCGTGGTACAGTTCTTACTAAGCACTCAGTATGGAACTCACACTCCACCCTACTCTTTAGTGTGAAAGTGTTGGGAAAACTTGCTGAATGAGAAACTCAACTGCAAAGTGGTTGGTGTTGCACCTCAGATGGATTCAAGGAGTTTACCACACAGTGGCTGTTGCTTTCTTACCAGACAGATGGAATGTTCCAAGTATGCATAGAGCATCTTCCTGGATCTCATCCAGATCAACATGGGCCCCAACTTTTGTTTTACTAGTAATAAATGAAACTTGTCACAAAGAGGACAGTCCATCTGTGACCAAGATAACACATCTTAGAGTTGAGCATCTCCACATACTCTGTGTGTTTTCACAAAGGCAGCTTTAGGTTGTGAGGAGGACTCAGTAACATTTGCCTGGTAAGCACTAGGATCTTAATTCAACCCCCTAACCTCACATAAAAAAATGCTGGCCATCACTACTTGTAATCCCAGCACTGGGGAGGTGGAGACAGGAGGATCCCTGGGACCCACTAGCTGGCCAGCCTAGCCCAGTTGGAGTTGGATGATATTTAATTTGTTCTCTGGTCTTCATACACAAGTGCACACACATGTACCTACAAATACATATATATACACACACATGCATAAAATCAAATCAAATAAAGTCACATGTACAGAAACTGTGGAAGCTGAGCCAGGGAATAGGAGCCAGTTAATCCAGAGCAGACATTAAGGTGACTGGTGTGGCACACTACTTTCTTTGTATTTCTTAATGGGGTAGGGAAGGAGCTACAAGGGGACAGACTAGCAATGAAGCCTTTTACTTAAACAAATAGAAATCTGTTTATCCTATTTTAAACTATTCTTCATCACCATGATGTATTGTGACTTAAAAACGTTTTGTAGAATAGGGGCATGCATTTTGAGTACAATACGCAGTTGGGAACTCTATGATAAGGTTTATCTGTTTATTTTATTTTATTCATCAGACATGGTTTCCCTATATAGCTCAGGCTGACTTTGAACTTATGATTGCTCTGTCTCAGCCTCCAAAGTGCTAATAATATAGTCATGTACCATCGCGCCTGGCCCATCGTTGTTGACTCATTTTCCAGTGCCCAATAAATCACCATTTCACCTGTCACTAAAATGCCCCTGATCTTTCCTTCTCTCTTTCTGTCCCTGTTGCTGTGGCCTTCTCCATGTTGACATCCTCTTTCAATGGACATCTGTTGAAAACCATCTTGTCCAAAGCTAATACATCATGCAGACACCAACAAGAGGAAAAGTCCAACCCTGTGGCTCCCCATCTAAGTCTCTCAAAGCATCCACACTCTTTATGTGTGTGTTTATCTTCCTTCCAGAAGCGGCAAGGCCTATGTATTGATTTGTCTCCTTCCTGCTTGTGTCTCTCAGTATATACTTTGTTGGTTCAACCCTGTTGAACTCTGGGTCTTGCCTGGAGACAATCATTCTAGAATAACTGGAAGCATGATCTCTAAGGCCAGGCTGACAGGGAGGGCAAGAAGTTAGAACTGGTAGAGAAATTAGATTCTCAAAGATGCATCTTAAAACTCTCAAATGCTAGTGTTTTTGTAAGCAATCCTTAAACTGTCATTTAAAAATGAACCTCAGATATCTTTCCTGAAGAGTTTTGGGATATACAGAATCACTTTTAGTTGACCCAAAGTTAAAGCCAATGGTTGACCCAAGAAGGTAGAGTGTAGTTTTTATGCCTAAGATTTAGGTCAACCTGGGCAGTTTTCACACCCACCTGATTAAAGGCTCAACAGTTCAAGTCTCGAAGCACCCTGTTCTTTGTTCTCTCCTGGTATGTCAAGTTTGACTCTCCAAGGCGTAGATTTCTAGTTCTGTTTTATTAAAAGCTCTCTTAGCCTGCCCTTTGGTCTCTGCTGCATTCTTTTTGAAGGTGCTCTAGAGGAGGCATCCTTAACTTTTTAGGTCACCTTACACAAGGACCAAGGGACTTCTCTAGTTCTTAATACCAAGGGCTCCCCAAGGGCCACTTCCTGACTCCCCCACTTTAGGATTTTAGGCAAGTTTCATAATTCCCCACTTGCCTCATCAATAGCACAGGCATCATAGTGTTGTTAGTCTTAATTAAGGTTTCTATTGTTGTGATAAAACACTGTGACCAAAGCAACGTGGGGAGAAAGGATTTATTTCGCCTTACAACTTTTAGGTCACAGTCCATCACTGAGGGAAGTCACGGCAGGAACTCAAATAGGAACGCAGAGACAGGAACAGAAGCACTGCTTACCAGCTTGCTCCCCACGGTCTCCCCAGTCTGCTTGCTTATGTAAGTCCACCTTGCCTGGAGCGGCACCACCCACAGTGGACTGGGCCCTCCCACATTAATCATTAATCAAAAACTATTCCACAGACTTGCCTACAGGTCAGTCTTAATGGAGGCATTTTCTCAACTATGATTCCCTCTTTCCAGATACATCTAGGTTTATGTCAAATTACAACAGCCAGGCAGCACTGTGTTTCTGCTCCCAAAAGACTGTTGTCAGCTGATATGAGCATATTGTTTTGTTTCTGTTGGTGTGATAAAAATACTCTGAGAAAAAAAGCTTAAGGGAGTAAGAATTTACTTTTGCTCATGATTCCAGGTTATAGTCCATCATTACAAGGAAGTCAAGGCAGCAGGTACTGGAAGCAGCCAGTCACATCACATCCACAGTCGAGACCAGAAAAGGAAGAATGCATACATGCTATGCACACCACCTCTCCACTCCAGTGCATTTCAGGATCCACTGCCTAGAGAATGGTGAGAGAGAGTGAGATTCACAGAGAGTGAGTCTTCTGGTCTCAATTGACACAATCCAGATAATCCCCTACAGGTGAGGCCACAGACCAACCTGACCTATGTCAAGTTGATGATTAAAGCTAACCATCACGGTGAGTTAATAGCTTGAGGCAAGGATGAGCTAGTCATGGAGCATTTTGGTGTTTTATTCTCTCTAGGAAAGGAGGCTTTTTTTCTACCTCTGTTCCACCTGGAAAATGCTAGTTATATATCAGATTTTATCTGTTAAGTGCCAAATGTGTACACCTAAAATTCATACATTGAAGTCCTACCCATAGTTCATCCGAATGTAACTGTGCTGGGAAATAGGACCTTCCATGAGATGACTAAGTTAAACTAAAGCCATTAGAGTGTGCCTTACTCCTGGATGGTTGGTGTTCATAGAAGAAATGTGGACAGATAGAGACACCAGAGATAGGCACACACGGAAGAAAGACCATATGGGGACCTGATAACAGAATGGTCAAATACAAGCCAATGAGAGGCCCCAATAGAAGCCAAATTTCTTGATACTTTGATCTTGGCCTTGTAACCCCCAGAAACATGGGCAAATGAGTATCAGTTGCTTAAGTGTGCAGTCTACCCAGTGTCTCTTTAAACAAAAAATAGATGTCCAGGAAACTAAACATAGTTTTCTTGATTTTGGCCTTACCAAGCCCCCACAATTTTGTTAGGCAGTTCCTTAACATATCTGTCTGTCTATTTGTTTGCATATCATCTGTCTGAGTCCCATTTGTCCTGTTTATTTGGAGACCTCCGTCTATTACACTGCCCTAAGAACAGTTTCCTTAGGAGGGCGTCCTTACCTGCATGCTTAAGTTACTCCTCCCAATTTGAGCTCTCGTGTTTCCTCCCATAGACTGCATGATGGAATGACAGCCCCTGTGTTCACGTGCTCATCACTCATCTATGCCTCAGACAGGGATGTTGTGCTGAATTATCTTGGATAAATAAACATGGACAACCCACTGGAATCATGAGCTCACAGCATCCCTGTTCTCTTCTTACATCTCACAAGACAATTAAGAGAACATATCATTTTGTTTATTTGCCAGTGTGATTAATGTGTTCATCATCCTTCAGCCGACTATTTTAAGGCTATATTTTCCTGGGCTTCTAAATTCAGTGGGAGAAAAAGAATTACTTCAAATCTCCTATTATTATGGTTCCTTGTACCTGAAAGTCACACAGTGCATTCAATATAAATGTGAGTGGGCGAGAGATGGAGCAGCTGTGATTGACAACACGGACAATAGACTTGGGAACAAGGAGTGAGGGAGGTGTGCTGATGGAGTCTATATTTAATGTTTCCAAGCAAATAAATGCAGTCACTTCTGGGAGGCTTAGCTATGCTTCAGGGTGTGACATTTTAGCCATCCCCCCACCCCAGTATTTTTGTGTCTTAGATTGCAAACATCTGGTTCTGAAATGAAAATAGTACCATATATTTTCTTTGTAAGCTAACCAACCACAGGGCACAGCAGGAGAGCACCAATGTGGCAATCAACAGATTTCAGCCGCCATGAATTTCACTCTGTGCATCGATATCTTCCTTCTCCTCATCTCTTTCCTCACATCTAACACAATCATGAACATTAGGGGAGGACTTAGGTCTCCTTATAGTCTTCCTCCAGCTATGGCCGCTTGTGGCAGAGTTATCAACTCATCTAGTAGTTCTTCCTCTTCTTCTCCCTTATTCTCTCCTTTTCCCTCATCTTCTCCATCTCCCTCTTCCTTTCTCTCTTTCTTCTGAGACACTTATTTTAGATGCATTGTGTTTCTAGCGGCTTGATAGTTGGGCAGTGAGGATGAATCAGGAGCATAGTACCCCCATCTCCAGGAAATGGGCAGTTCAGAGGGTGTGAGTGCCCTGGTCCCTCGAGCTCACACTGGTTAATGGGAAGAGGAATCAAGAAAGCTTTTTGGAGAGAGTGAAGACTACCCTGAGACCTAGAGGATGACTGGAGTTGGCCAGCAGTCCCAGCACTGAGGAGGTCGAGACAGGAGGGTCAGCAGTTCCAAAGCTCAAGTCGCCCTGAATGATGCAGCATGTCTGAGGCCAGCATGGGTGTATGAAGCTCAATCTCAAAACACATGCAGTGTAATAGTAACAGCAAAGTAAGTAATTGATTTAAAATAACTTGAATAGAACACATGTCTGAAATTTGTTTATATATTCTCAAATATACATATTTACAGTCTTCAAACAATACTGAATGAAGAAAATGGAGGAAACCACACATACAGTAGTGCAGCCATTCTTAATATTTTGTTGTTGTTGTATCTGACATGTTCTTCCCTCGGCAACCACTTCCTACCCAGAACACACCCTACCTGGCTCTGGTCCTCTCTGGCCACATTTCTCTGGGTCAGTAAGTCACTCTCTGCACAATAATCAGAGAGAGGGGTTACTGTTGCTTATGACTTTCCCCTTCACAGGGAAGTTGAGAGTTTGTGTTAATAATATCTTCTCTCCCTCAGCAGGCCAGTGATTAATGTTTAAGGCCAAGAATTTTCCAGTCTGAATTTAGAAAATCTACTACAACCTGAGAATTTTCTCCCCCAGTGAAAACGCCACATGCTTTCTAAGCCCCCGCCCAGCATTCTTCACTTAGTCAATTCTGCAGAGTTCTTGGATATGGATGATTATGAAGTACAGGGAACCGTAAAGAGTTCAGGGACCCTATGGTTTTCCTCAAATATAAAATTAAATTTTCAGAGAAGGTTACCTTAGGGAAGGCCTTGATCCGGGCTTCTTAACCCTGGGATCACCTTACTGATTGCTTAGGAAAAAAGAGTTAATGAGGCCAAAGTCTATACAGACCATAATTAGGTTTGCACTAGAGGAGCGACTTCCTCAGCACAGGTCTGTGCCTGTGGATACTGCTGGACATCTCACAAATTTATGACACTAGTCAGAAGAAAAATCAGAAAAGAATTATTAATACCTTAGAAAATTTTTTTCTTAAAGAAAAAAAGAAGAAGAAGAAAGTCTGCCTTCTGGTGAATGGCCCAGCAGGAGACCCCACAGTGGGCAGGTCAGCAGATCATGAATCTACACAAAGCAGAGTGTTTTTCTGATCCACACCCTAAGAACTCCCAGAAGGGGACAAATCTCAGACCCATGAATAAAGCTACAACATAAACAGGCAAGTCTATTGGCCATCGTTTAAGGAGGAACGAAACATTTCCTTTCTCATTAAGCAAGCCATGAATCTTCTCATTCACAGGAATAACCCATGTTCCCTCACCCTTGGCATCAATATACTCTCCCTTAACCAATTTAAAAAGAATTATCAAAACTTACACTTGGAAATATTACAAAGAACTGGTGTGTGTTTCCAAATTGCTCTCAGGAGGAATCCAGAGCAGTTCATGCAAAGCTACAGATATGACTGGATTAATTAGAACCCATCAGAAAAAAAAAAGTGGGGGAACTAGAAATTCTGACGGGAATTATTCCCAAGAATGCTTCTAATAGGTCAGAGTTAACCTCTGAGTATTGAGGTGGTGTGATAATTTACTAACGGTTGATATGTAGATAGAAACACATATAATCTAGTCATTATTTCATTTTTGAATGCCTACTTAGAGGCTAATATGAATTGAAAGAATATTGGTACATGTAGGGAACACGGTAAGAACAGGAAGCCAAAATCTTATGTTTGTGGGTGTGTACTCTAGGGAGAGACAGGAGTGCTTCCCTCTGGAATGCATCATAAAAGTGGTACTGAGAGCTGCAAACCCAAGCAGAGCAGAACAGGAAGAAGGGGAGGAGTGAGCCTTTCCTGGTGAACACGGAAGAATGGGGATAGGTTTGGATGCCTAGGGTACCAACATGCAAATGGGATGCTCAAATGGGTGGTTTGTAGGAAAAGACCTTTGGAAGGAAGGGAAAGAAATGAGACCATGAGATGCTAACAGGTTCAATGGATCATCCTTATCCATTTTGGGGCCTCAAGAACAGTGAGGGAAGCGTGAGTGTGGGAGATGCCAGTTGAGTTGTTTAAGCTGCCAACGCATTCCATGTTGACTGTCTCTGATACTGCTACGAATGTATCAGAGTTTGTGACTAGTAGTCTGCCATTCGGTAGGAACAGAGAGCTGGGGGTGGGGAGAGTGGCCTAGAAAAAGCAATGGAAATGAAAATTAAGAAATGCTCTCTCCCTAAGCTCTGGGCTCAGTAAAACAAAGCAAAAACAAAACCACCACACTCATCACTGGACAAACAGTGTCTTTAAAGGGTACCAAAGGCCTCAGTGCCCAAAGCCGATTGGCGTTTCAGAGACTAAGAGATAGGAGCTTTGGGTGATGGTCATGAATTTCCTACAACAGACATAGCATAGTTGGTGGCAGGGAAGAAAGTGCATTAGGACATGAAAACAAATTCCAGGCTTTTCTCCTATAGCCCATGTGGGGTTGGTCACAAAGACAACCACACTCACTCTGAGCTGGTACAATACTGGAGGAAATAATAGATATGATTATTGCCTCACAGGTGGTGATGATTTCATGGGTATATACTTGTCTCCAAACTTAACAACTTGAATGCATTAAATGTGTGCACCTTAGTCTGGGGAGATGTCTCATCAGGTAAACATGTTAGCCCTGTAAGCCTGACAACAAGAGTTCAATCCCCAGAGTCCACATAAAAAGCTAGATACAGTAGTATAAATCCCTGAGATGGGAGGTAGAGACAGGAAGTCACATAAACCTACCAGCAGGATCTCTATCCCAAAAATCCACGCAGAAAGTTTGATGCTGTAGTGAGCATCTTTAATCCCAGTCCTCCTACAGAGAGACAGCAGGTGAAGGCAGAGGAACTGCCTCAGAGCTGGGGAGCCAGCTAGCCTGAGAGTGTAGCACAGTGGCTGAAACAACAAAAGTGACCCTCTCAACAATGTGGAAGGAGCAAGCTGACCCCCAAATGACCTCCACAGGCATGTGAGTGCCCTCCCCTCACTACACACATATGCACAGGCTCAAAGTCAATAAATAAATAATATGCACACTTTAGATAGCCCGATCAAATGGAGTATCATAGACTACATGTCATAATTTCATAGCCTTAACTTCAGTGATAACGGAAAACATTAAAATAGATAATATCTAGAAGCCACCACGGTACTATACTAAAACGACAAAGTATTTCAATTTCTTTTTCTTCCTTCTTAGCATGGAATTTAATTGATATCCAGCTTTATTAACTACTTCAACATAAATTTTGGAGGCTTATGTGTTACCTACAAAGATACCGAGCTTTCAGGTAGCAGCTAGACTTGCCATGAATAGAAATGTCAAGAGTTGAGAGATAAAATTGACTTCTTACATCAACAGCCCTTGTCAGTTTGGCCAAGATACCTTCTACAGAAGTAGCAAGGGCACATCACCCAAAATGCACTGATTTTTCTATTTTGGTGAACAGAAGGGGAAAATGGCAATCAGATAAGTTAACATGATGGATGGTCCCAGGCTGCACACCTTCCTTTGTAAATCCTGAATCTCTAAAAGTTCCCCCGATTTAGCTGAACTAGTTGGAACTCAAGTTGGGGAGATGATGTGAAATAGGTCCAGATTTCCCCTCCAAATGAGCTGCTCAAACTGCAAAGCCATTCAGCTCAGTCATGCTCACAAGTTCAGTTCAACCATGCTCACAAGATTCATGCTACTGTTTTAAATATCAAAGATGGTCATTGGCAGTGTCTGAAGTGACCATGTCCTTGCTGTGTGCTGTTTCATCAAGGACTTTGGTCCATCATGCTAGAGAGAGAGCTGAGCTTCTGATGCAGCTTGGAAAAGAAAGACAAAAAGTAGATCAAGCAGAAGGAGAAGGCAGTAGGAAGGCAGAATCTGATGTGTGTGTGTGTGTGTGTGTGTGTGTGAAAGAGAGAGAGAGAGAGAGAGAGAGAGAGAGAGAGAGAGAGAGAGCTGTATGTGATGAGTGATGAGGTTGAGGAAATTCAGGGGATCCAATGAGCAAGCAGAAGAGATCATTCTCCAAGGCTACTGGTACCTTTCTCATTGTCCAAGGAATAAACTACCCAGTTGGCTAGTGTTATATTTATGCTGAAGTATGAGGTACAGTTCTGAGTGAAAGGATTTATTAGCTAAGAATTACGTGCAAACCCAGCTGAAACCAACTGAGAGGTAGGTTCAATTTTCTCTTTGTGTTTCTCCTTTGAAAGCTGTTAATTCACTGTCAGAGAGAGCAGAATGGCCGTGATGGCTCCATAGCAAGCATGTGATAGTTTTGTGGGTAAGCTAAAATTAATTTTGACACAGCTATGTGCTATGACATCCTGTTACTGCTTCTTGTGAACCAATGTAGAAGCATGTATCTAGTGCCTTTCTAGGTTATAAACAATGTTGTCTTCCTGTATTTCTGGCCATTCCCTTTTCCTAGCCCAACGCTTGCTACAAGAAGAGTTTGCCAAGGCTTTTTGGAAGGGATCATGTCACTATAAGCAGTGGGATCTCAGCAGTAACCACAGCACGGAGAGGTCTCAGGAGCCTACGTGAGGACTTCATATCTTATAACACCCTAGAACATTTCAGAGCCTCATATTCATTTAGAACCCAGCTGATGCTCTTAGCAGTTACTAGGACAAGGTATTGGGTCCCTAAGCAAATAAGTGTGGTCCAGATCACAGTCACCAAAGCAGAAAGCAGGAAGCCCTTCTCAACTCCACTGGTTAGAGAAAATGGGGTCTGTGTTTTCCTTCCCTCCTCCACTTCCTCTTCCTTTTCCCATTGCTCCCCGACTTCCACTCTTTCTTTAAATTGATTTGGTACAACCATAGCCACTGCATCAGTTTTCTAGCCAAAAAGTGAAGTTAAAATGCAAACCACATTCAAGGAAACAACACATTCTCCCTGATTAGTGTCAAATGAGGTCCTTCATGGGCTAAGCAACATGAAGACATTGAAGAAGCAGAGGGACAGAGACTGGCTAAGTCACATGTCCCTGCTCTGATGGAGATCACTCTGGGCCACAAATTCTGAGTTTGTGTTAAAAAAAATTTCTAGAACAAAGAAATGTGCTTTTTATGATTTGCTAAATTTTGTTTCCATGAATGAGGAAAGTAGGCAGGCACAATGTGTCTGCAATGGATTTGCCAATTTATTTCCTATCAGAAAAAAAAAAAAAAAACAACCCAGCCTTTTATAATCTGGCCAGTACAGACATGGTGTCTGTTCATCCCCTAGCCATGAAAGCAGGCCTCCCGAGGAGGTAGAGTTAGCTGGGGGAGTAAGAAGTAGTCTGATCATAAGAAAAATGTAGGGATCTATAGATTTCTTTATCAGGATCCTGAGTTCACAGAGATTATCAGATGGTGGAGGACAGCAAGGCAGCCTCTGGCATGAGGCTGAGACATACAGCGGAGTCCTGGAGAAAAGGATACTGCAGCCCAGAGCTCTTACTTTGGTGAAAAAAAATAATTAATGGCAATGTCCAAGCTCCTTGGGCCAGAAAGCCTAGAAAGTTCCAGCAGTGGTCTTGATGTAGCACGCAGCACAAACTTAACATCAATGGAAAAGAAAGTTAAATGTGTGTATTGCATTCACACAGAATAGGCTATGCATTAATCAAAAAATAAAAAAAAATCCCTTCTCCACTATGAGAATTTATGAAAACATGTAAGTGTGTATTTTGAGATAGACATGCATAGAAAGAAACAACCTGGATAACCATGCTTGTTCACCATTCTTTCCTTGGAATGAGGAATTGGACATAGGACACATGTCTGTGTGAGGAACTTGAATTAGTAAGAGCACTGGTTACTTTTGTTTTGCTCAAAAAGTTGTGGTTTGAATCTTGCAGGTTTTCCATACAAACAGCTAGGACAGTGACAAAATCCCCTTGTATGAAGGGCATTGGATCCAAAGTGACACTATTGGGAAGCTATGGAACCTTCAGTAGGTAAAACCTACTGGGGGTTTTTAGATTATTGGGGATATGCCCTCAAAGGTGTTGTGGGACTCTGGTGTCTTCCTCTTTTCCATCCAGTTATGAGGTGAACCTTCTATACTGTCCACCCTTACCACAATGTACTATTCCACCATGGGCCAAAACAACAGAGCCAGTCTACCACGGACTGAAACCTTCAAATCTGTCAGTCAAATTAAATGCTCTTCTTTATTACTTGATCATCTCAGGCATATTGTCCCAGTAACAGAAAATAAACTAGGCCGGGCGGTGGTGGCGCACGCCTTTAATCCCAGCACTCGGGAGGCAGAGCCAGGCGGATCTCTGTGAGTTCGAGGCCAGCCTGGGCTACCAAGTGAGTTCCAGGAAAGGCGCAAAGCTACACAGAGAAACCCTGTCTTGAAAAACCAAAATAAAAAAAAAAAAGAAAAAGAAAATAAACTAACATATATCTACCAGGGGACAGGCATTTATCATGCATCAGGTCTTACTAACTACTCCTACTTAGTCTTAAAACTGTATCACTCAGTAAACATAGGTATCTTTTCCATCTTATTTATGAAAACAAGTACACAGAAAGGTTACAGAATTAACACAAGATCATGTAGCCAGTCAGTACCAAAATGGGATTCAAATCCGAGTCTAACCCATACATCAACCTCTACAAGATACACAGCCCTTTGCTGTCGTCCTCTATGTGCCCACAACTTCCAAGGACAGATAAAATGTATCAACGTAATGAGTAAGTTACCCTAAGTTAGGGAATTTATTCTTCTGTGGGAATCTTCATCTAATTGTTGTATTACTGTTTGACCAGGATGCTAGCTGCTCCTCTAGCAGTTAGTCAAAGCGATACCCACAATCCACCTCTTCTCCCACAGTCTGATTCTCTATTCATGTTCTAAAGCCAGCATTAGCAGATTTGGGAAGGGGTTCGTTGTTAAGTTTTTTAAAGATTTCAAAGCTCTCCTTAAATCTTTCAGCTTTAAATCATTTTTCTTTTATTCGTTCTTTGGAGATTTCTGGGGGATTGCCAATACTTGACTCTGCTTTGACAAAGCTATCCTTGGATATCAGATTAGATAAGATGATGAATTGTATTTAAGACTCCATATAAGTTAAAAAAAAACCCTGGAGTTTTAGTAGAAAACTTTTCTCAAACACAGCTAAATCTCATAGCTTGTGAAGAATGCTGAGGGTTAGGTATACTCATCAAATAATCCAATTCATTAATGCCTTTGCTGGGATTACCAAAACCTAGCAACCAGAAGATTCTCTCCACCACTACCCCCTCCCCAGACAAGCCTTGACAACTATCAGAAGTCCCTCACACTGAGAAAGGAAAACATTTTATAGTAAATGGAAGATACTATTCATTATAGGCAATGGTAAACTTTCCATACTTTATAAATTATAAAAATGCATCCCATCATCTTTTTACATGCCTAAATTTGGGACACATACCACAATCACAATTGGCCATGGGCAGTTATGATAATCACCCAGGTCTTAAGCAGTGTGGAGAATACAGGCATGGACAACCCAGAAAAAAAGGGGTTCAAAAGTGGAGATGTTTTGGAAATATCCTAACAGTTCCATTATTTATATTTCTTTTTCTGTGTAAAATAAAAATGTGTCTGAATACCCGAGAGAAGATTCTTAAGGGCTGTGAAATGGCTTAGTAAGCAAGAGCACTTGCTGCCAAGCCCGACAAGCAGGGTTCAATATCAAGGATACCAATGGTAGAATGAGAGGACTACCCCCAAAAGTTACCTTGAACACCACACTGGCACTGTTATGCTCACAGGCATACATACGTACATCATACAAAAAAATTAATAAATATCATTTTAATTTGCATTATAAAAATACTTTAGTCACATGTAAAACAACAGTTTCATTTCACTTGGGGGTGCCTTAGATTTCACTAAGCATGGTAATTATCGTGTGATGTAACACTGTGTCTGTTTATTTTTGCTGGAGCAGAGGGCACCACACTATCAGTCCCTGTGCAGCTCCTATCTCCCATCTGCTTTAGGGGGGCTCCATAGCATCCTCCTTTTTCCATTCTGTTTGGGAACAGAAAATGTTGAAAAAGAGAACATCTTCTAAAAAACCTATCCCATGTTGAGCATAGATGAGCAGCCTGTGCTTCTGTCTTCACCCTAGCATATATCTTTGCAGACTCTGGGGACAGATGAGGTCCCCCAGAATGGGTGAAAGACGAGTCAGCTTGTAACGGGGTGAATATTAGCCAATGGGAAACAAGGAAGATAAAGGAATCTGATCCCATTCCCCTGCCTCTTCTCTCTTGCATGAATTCACCTTCTGGCTCTTCTGAAAAATTTGGATGTCCAAGCACTGTGTGGACTGTCATGCTCCACTGTATCTCAGTGGGAAGTGGGAAGTGGTCAAGCCAAGAACCCACCTTCCTGAATTTTCCGCAACCTTTACTTTTCTTTCACCTTCACGTGGAAGCTTCCAGAATAACACATCAGCAACCAAGTCCTCAACTTTCCTTAGTGTTCTAGAGGACCCAGTCCATCCCCACAGCCCCCACATAGCTAATGGCATAGAGTTTATGTGGAACCCTGGAGACCTTGTTCTGAGTGTTTCCAGAACTCAAGTGATGCTCTTTTAGTCAGTGCCGATGAAGCTGTGGAGCCAGGTGACCCAGATTCAAGCTTTGGCTCTTAACTTTATTAACTGTAAGAGCTTTAATCTCTCTTATCAGCCTAATGGAAATAATGCCACTGGCCTTCCTTATCTGGAAATGTCATCACCAGGATCAAGAAGTATAAACTGGAGAAAGCAATATGTAAGCCATAAAGTAGTATACAAGTGATAATTATTACTGCCACACAAGAATTTGGTCTAATGAACTTAGCTATCTCTTTATGTCAAAACGACAGCTGTGTTAAAAATTACAAAGTGGTGAAAACTCTTCACAAATTATATTTATGTTTTATGTAAATCGTAGCCTGGTAGAATAAAGATAAACAATAACTGGCAGGTGAATTCTTGAGGTAGTTTTTTTGTTGGTTGCTCTGTGTGTGTGTGTGTGTGTGCGTGCGCGCGCGCGCGCGCGCGCTATTGAGATTTGAGGCCATGCTAGGCAGGTACTCTAGCACTAAGCTACATCCTCCAGCCTTCAGGGAAGTCTATTTTATAAATAAAGTTCTATCAGAACTACACACCTATTCTTTTACATATGATCGTGACTGCTTCCACATCTAACTTTTTTTTCTACTATTTTATTTTATGTGTATGGGTGTTTTCTCTGCACATAAATATTTGTACACCATGTTTGTGCCCGTGCCTGTGGTAGCCAGAATACTGGATCTCATGGAACTGAAGTTAGAGATGGATCTGAGCCCTTGATGAGGGTGCTAGGCATTGAACACCGGCCCTCTGGGAGAGCAGACAGTGCTCTTTCCTGCTAAGCCACCTCTCCAGGCCCCTGTTTGCACCTTTTAAGGGCAGAAATGAGTATTTACAACTGACTATCTGTAGTAGAAAAATTTACCCACGCCAGTCCTAGAGGAAATGTTAGCTGTTCTGTTCTTTACGGTGAATGCTCTAGAGCAGAGCTGTGATCCTCACATTTAATTTTAAAATAGGTTTATTTTATTTATCTATTTATGTATGTATTTATTTACTTATTTCTTGTGTGTGTATGTGTGTGTGAGCACGCACATGGGTGCATGTCCACACCACAGAGCGCATGTGGAGGTCAGAGGACAACTTCAGTAGTCAGCTCTCTACTTCTGTTACGTGGGTTCCGAAGAGAAGACTCAGGTCCCCATGCTTTGTAGAAGGTCATCTCACCGGCTCTGGTTTTTATTTGTTTCTTATTCTTTTGCATTTTTATTTTAGTAGATATTTAGAAAGTATACAATACACCAATAAGGCTTAATATGCACATAATGTATAGATAAATACACACATGAGCAATTATATTGAGGTGAATAGTCAGAAGTACTCAAGAAACAGTCTATATCTTTGCAGCTGGACCTCTCTGAACCACTACACTGTTTCATTGTACAGTAATGTGTGCACCTATTCCCCTGTGACTAATATCTGGGCAGGTCTAACTGTACTATGGAGCTCAGTAGCCCTGCCGATAAACAGGATTTGCTTTCTTGTAGACTCAAGGCTACTTGGTGAAGTCTAATGACAGGACCTGATAAGGCCAGCCTTACCCAGGTCTGAGAAGTGCGTACCGCTAGTGAAATGTAGGCCTCAACACAATTAGGCCACAGCTGCATTATTCTTGGCCCACTGCAAATGGGCTTTATCTGCCTTGATGACAAATGGATTAGGATGAACATTTTCATCAGTTTCCAAAGACAAAGGGGAGAAAAAAGAGGTCTCACAGACTCCACAACCTGGGAATCTGCAGGAAGAAATCTGACGTGCCTGCGAGTCCCACGCCCCCAAATTCTCACATCTCTCCAGTTGTTCCTAACATCCACTAGACCTTTAGCTGGCACTTTGCAGAGTGAAGTCACTTGTCCCTCCCCACCCCACCCATGCTGTCTGGCTTCTGGACTTCTAATGAGATTGTACCTTTTCCTGCTTTGTGTGCCTTTGAATTTAATCCAGCATTCTCAAAGAGCAGAGACCTGTGCTCTGATTTGAATCATTAAAGTGGGTCAGTATTTATGTGTTTAGAAGCAAGGTTCTTTCTTCAACTACCACTTATGGAATGAAAAGGGACATCTTACAACCATTCAAACCATCAGTTGCCTGTGTGAATATTCCCTTTATCCTCTTTTTCTATGATGGAGGGCAGTTGCTCAATTCCATACTTCTTCCTCCTTCCAACTATCATTTACTGGGCTGGGAGCCAAGGAACGTTCTATGCCTGGTAGAAACTGATGGAACTGATAGCTATCAGGTATATGCATGTTGTTTTTTTCCTCCTTGATTTTTGTTTGAGTTTGAAACAAAGGCATTTACATCATTAATGCAGAAAGTGAAATGCTGGTTTGACCTATGGCTAAGTGCTTTAGCTATCCTGAAATGGTCTTTGTAAAGGCTCCTTTTGCTGACCCGTGTTACCCCATGTCTGTCATATAGTAGATGCCAGAGAGTGTTTACTAAATGGAGTAGCAAATGAAGACCAGGTATGTGGGGTCATCCAGACTCAGTGTATTGCACATTTCTAAATCAGAAATTCCTCAACAATGGTATGGAAACAAAGGGTATAGAAAAGCCTGGGGGACTGTCCCTCACTGTTTGGGCTACATCCTCCATGTTGAGAGAGTTAACACACATGATGTCTAAAATTAAATTGAGAATAAGAAAAGCTGTCCGGTCGCTATGAGTGGAACACCCACACTTGCATCCCAAGGGCCCCATTTGCTATGACTCTTTAGATAAGAATCTTTGCCGTTCGAGCTCCGGTTCGCTCATCTATAAAGCAAACAACCAAAAATGTACTGTTTGTAGATCAATTGGTTATGACGAATAAATGGAACAACGGTTTTAATATTGAGTCATGTGAAGTGCTCAGTAAACGGAAAGACGAGTCCATCTCTCTATTTCTTTCTCTTCCCGTATCCAAGATTATTTGGTATTGGAATGTTGACAGGACTCTGTAAAGGGGTGGTTCCATGGCAGCCATTCCAGAGCTATGATGCGTTTTGAGCAAGGGACTTTAAGCTAAAAGAATAACAGTTTTAAATTTGAGGAAAGATTTCTAGGAACTAGATCATCTTTGATAATGAGACTAGTACTTACCTTCATGTTTTTAACTTCAAAAGTCCATGGTGCACACCCACACATCATGCTACATGTCTGTGATAGGTTTAGTTTATCTCCTCAAAAGACACAGTCAAGTCCTAATCCCAGGTGGCTAGGAATGTGACTTTATTCAGAATGCAGTCTGCAGATGTAACCAAGGGAAGATGAACTCTTCCTGAATTAGGCCTGAGGTGGTTGATCCCAGTGGTAAATTTGAAGAGCTCTAGAGTCAAACTGAGAGAGGCGGCCTGGGGGCATTATTTTGACTGAAATAATTGAGGTGGGAAGCTCCATCAACTGTGGTTGGCACCTGGGCTAGGATCCCTGCGACATGAGAACATGAGCCGAAAGCCAGCGTGAGCCCGTCTCTGCTTCCTGGCAGTGGACACAATGTAACCAGCCCTCTCAAGTTTCTGAACCATGATTTCCCTTCTATGGTAGAATATATCCTGAAACTGTGAGCCACAATAAATATTTCCTCCCTAAATTGTTTGGTCACAACCATTTATCACAGCAACAGAAAAATGACTAAGACAAGGGTCCTAAGCTGGACGCTGGGCATCCTTGCAAGGAGTCTGGGAACCATGAGGAGACAGATGCGGAGAAGAGATGGTCATGTGACAAGGCAAGAGGTTCTGTTCATATTTCACTTAATAAGATGGGTGGGAATACCAGGGTCACCAGAAGCAGGAAAAATGAGGGTTCTAGCCTTTCGAGGACTAGGGCCCTCCACCACTTTGACTATGTACTTCAAGCCTACAGAACTGTCATAGAATAATTTTTTAAGTGATCCAAATTTAGTACTTTGTTACCGGAGTCATAAAAAACTAACAGTGAGCTACCTTGAAGTTTCCCCAGCATCATAAATTTTTAATACTGAACTTGTATTGACAGAAAAGGACAGGAGAGTTTATTGGACCAAATCCATGTTTGACAGCAAAATTATCATTTGTATACTATTATATGGCTTCTACATTACTTTCTCATCCTTATCCTCTTGATCCTGGTGATGACATTTCCAGATAAGAGAAGCTGGTAGCATTATTTCCATCAGGCTGATAAGAGAGATTAAAGGTCTTACAGTTAATAAAGTCAAGAGCCAAAGCTTGAATCTGGGTCACCTGGCTCCACAGTTTCATCAGCATGGTGCCTGGGTTCTAGACACGCTGTGGAACAAGGTCTCCAGTGTTCCACATGGACTCTACGCCATTAGCTATGTGTTGGCCATGGGGATGGACTGGGTCCTCTAGAGAGCCAGAGGTAAGTCAAGGACTGATGTGTTGTTCTCGAGGTGGGGGCTCAGTGGAAAAGGAAATGATTCAACATCATTGAGAAGACTTGATGGACCATTTCACAGAGAGCTGCTGCGGATCATGGCAGGTGTCAGCAGTGAGTATATTTGCTTGACACAGACGTTTTCTGGATGGGCTGCATGAAGGAACCAAAGAACAAAGACAGGATCGAAATATCTGACTGCCCCTTACCTCGTGTTGGCCTGATGAGGAACAGTGTAAACCATGAGCTCGCCATTAACCTTGGGCAGGATTTGACAAAACTGAGTTAGCCAGCTTTCTACTTCTGGTATCTGAGAGGATTAAATTTGAAGGAGGAAGGTCAACTTCGTCAAGGCTTTCAAGAGCCATGGCTGAGTGGTCCACTGCCTTCCAGCCTGTAATAAGGTAGAACAGCGTTGTGGGGTGCTTAGGGAAAAACAAAACTAGTGGCCTCATAATGGCTGGGAAGTAAAGTGACAGGAAGGGCCTACCAAGAGCATGTTCCCGTTTCCTAGCTTCCTCCCTTTACCCACCTACACTCATCCTTTAAAGGCTCCTTTACCTTCTGGTAAGTACCCCAGGCTAGCACATGAGCCTTTTGGAAGCACTGCCCTAGAAACAGGGTAGTTCCTAACACCAGGACTTCTGTCTTGATATCACAAGCAGTTTCTTCAAGAGCACACCTTCCGGCAGTAAAACATTTTGTGTTTTAGGATGAAGATGTCAATCTGCTTTCCATGTGTAATCTTTAAATATACCTAGAGAAAAATGTAGAGAATTAAAATTAAATTAAAAATGTTAAATGTAGAGAAGTGAAGGAGATAATACCCAAACTATCAATGTATTTACTTTATTTTTGTTTTATATATATGCACATATATATACATATGTGTGTATATATGTATATGAAATATATATGTGAAATAAAACATCGTAGATTATGTATGTCAATACACATACATGTATGTATACATATACATGTGTATGGAACATATATATGAAATAAAATATTACAGATAAAGATGATTTCATTTATGGTCTCCTCCCCATCCCTTCTTTCAGGATGACAGTTCTTATGGCTTCCCAGTACATCTAGTGCATATTTAATACTTTTCCTACTATGTGTGTTTGTTGTTCATAGATAAGTATATGTGCATAGTAGGTATATTATACCTATAGAGTAGTATACATCTATTACATATATGCATTTCATGTAGTATTAATGTATATGTGTATACATATATGTACATACTTATCACAGCCTAATAGGGGAAAACTTAAATATTTAATAAGTACTACTTAAATAATTAAAGTCTTAAAGCCAATCCATTCTATAAATACTGTGTAACAATTTTTAAAACTCTAAATTGTAAATGTGAAGTCATACAAAGACATGTGAAACTTTTAATTAAATCATCCGGGCAGGTTGCTGAATATAGTCTGATGTCACTTGTCCACCATAGTCTTCACACACCCAGAATACAGCCACCAAAAGTCATCCATGGTTGGAGGATGAAGAGATAGACAAGAGAACTTGTATTTTTCTCCTCTTGTCTTTCAGTTCTTAAAAAATTAGCATGTGGGTCCTAAAGAGATGGCTCAGCAGTTAAGGGTACTGGTGGTTTTCCAGAGACCCAGAATTCTTAACACCCACATGGTGGCTCATCACTATCTGGAACTTTAGTTCCAAGGAATCCAACATGCTCTTCTGACCTCTGCAAGACTCAGGCACCGGGCACATAAAATACAAGTTAAAGAGGAATACTCATTAAAAATTAGTGTGCTCTACTTTCCAAAATATACATTTAAAAATTTAAAAAGTATTTAAAATGACCAATGAAAAGAATGGTCTCTCCTAGCTTTTGCTATAAACATTGTGATCATGCATGCATTTTCACCATGGTGAGCCACCCTTACCAGTTTCCAAACTAATGGTATCCAATTAGGACTTGAATCTCCAAAACTATCAACTGGTAGTGAACTGACGATCACTTTCTCCTCATGAGGCTTCTCACCCTGGGTATTTTGTCATAGTGAGGAGAAGCTGATACCCTCTCTTGTGCCCCGCACCCCTACCCCATACACTAGCTTGTAGACCTGCATACCTCCATGTTGTTTCACATCTTTGTTCCTGTAGTCAATCCTGTCCTCCTGCCTGGGCATTTTCCAGTTTGCCAGACTAACCACCTAATCACCCAGATTCTCAATGTACCTGCTGTATACAGGCACCTTCCAGGATCGTCTCCTGTGGATGGTTCACGTTCCCCATTGGTGGTTAGTTAAGTCCAGCAAATACACAGCAACATGCACACTGTTCGTGGCACCTTGCTTGACCCTGTAAAGGAGAAAAACATAGGTGCAGTTCTTGAATGGGGAGGAAGATACAAGGTCCCTAAAAATCTTGCTCCTGTTCCTACCATTAAAACTGCAAAGATGTGTTCTCAATTGTTGGCTCTTCCTGACCTGTTGACTTATTCTAGGAATGTCACTTCACCTTCTGGAAGGTCACAGTGAGAAGAGGAGTGAGCAAGTCTCCTGGGAAGAGGTCTGCTGCAGTATAATAATAATTTATCCTCTTAAAATGAGCCACACTCTCCAAAGAGCGAATCCTATTGATACAACTGTAAGAGAATACTCAATGGCATCTCTACTATACATTAACCTGCACAGAATCAATCCACTGCGACTGCCCTGAAATCACGAATGGAGCCTCATGCAGTTTGTCCATGTGATGTGCAGTCAGGAATCATGCATAATGTATAGTAGGGCAAGTGCTGCAGCAGCTCCCACAGGCCAACTTGATCTTGGCTTAATGGACTGGGGAACTGATCTTCAAAGGAGATGGTGATTCTTGGGATCTGTCAGCAGCTTGAGAACAAGCCTCAATACTAGCTTTTGGTTATGAAAGACAATTCAATATAGCTGTTGGAATTATCAATAATTTGAACCCACTTTCATGTAATATAGATGTTTTCATGGATCTCTGGGATTGAATTTTTACCCTATGTACATTTTAGTCCATGTACTATGAGAGTCAGGAGACCAAAACTCTAGATCATGAAGCTAAGCAGTACTCAGTGCCTCCAGGCCATGCTAGAGAGAGCGTTTGAGCAAAGATGTGGGATGTGAAGTTTGTGTAAAATCAAAGGGATTAGAGAATACCGATGTGGATCATCTTCCAGGCTCTGCAAAACCCTAAACATGAACCCACACCCTGACATACTAAAGGGACAGAGATCCTTTACCCTACAAACAATAAGTATATTTATGCATGCATGAATGGGGTGGGGTGGACTGAGAAACTCCCTCACTGGTGTAAGAGTTAATGCCAGATAGTCTAACATCTGATCCAGCTAAGTTCATTGCAGCATAGCTAAACTTGGGATATGTTGCTAACTGGCTTTGGACTTTGAGTGTCGGGCTGTGTGGAGCACACAGAAAAAGCAGTGTTGGTGAACAGACAGAGATGTAGCCCACACACAAAAGAGGAGCAGTAGCAGAAGGTAGGACTTTGATGTGGGAGGTGTGATGCAGGAAAGGGGTAAAAGGTTGGTGCTACAGTTCTTCAAGTCAAGAGAAAATTGGTAACATAAGAGACAATGCTTAAACAGTGCTATCTGGAGTTACAGACAACTAATAGAATGTACTAATGCAAATTTAAAAACTAGCAGGAGGCATTCGGGAGGGAGGTCAATACGGGTGAGATTAATCCACGCCTTCCATATTGAGGATGTAACAGCTATTGACTATGTGACAAATCAGGACTGTATTTGTGGAAACAGCCACAAAAATAACCAAAAGCCAACAGTAAGTCAATTTGTCTCAGTAGTAAGACACTGGAACGGTATTTTTCCTGTATTATTTAATTGTTTACAATGCATCAACTATACTTTCATTAAAACACTTCACGTGGGTGCTTCTCAGAGGTGAGGTATAGCAGGAATAGAAACAGCTGGGCTGTTTGCAAAAACCATGAGCCTGTGTTAGCCTGATTTTCTGTGTATAACTGAAAAACAAAATTTTATACAGCATGCTTTTAAAGGGAGTACCCATAGGGCACTATTCACTTGTATGGTTTTGTGATGACAGCCATGCTCTACTTCTGAACTGTTAGACGCAGTAGCCATCAGTCACAGACGTCCTTTGGGTACCTGAAAAGTGTCCAGTGCCACTAAGGAATATCATTTTATTTTAGTTTATCTTAATCGATTCTAATTTAAGGATCAACATGTCGTTGATAAGTAGGGGACTGTGTGGCGCAGCTAGAGAACCAAATGGGAAGTGTGAGCCATTTTCCTTCTTGCCGTTCTACATTACTTGAAATTCCGCAGCTGTAAATGTGACACTTTTACAATGGAACTTCTTCTCAGTTTGAAAAAAAAAAAAAAAAAAAAACGAAAAAGTAAACTCGTGGAACAGTGTACTAGAGTAAAGATTCTATAAAGTGGATTGGCCTGTTCTGACTGACGGATGGCTGTCTTCGGGATGTCTCTCATCTCTGTGTTCCCGTGACTCTCTGAGCAATCCCTCCATCGTGTCCCTGCACCGCAAGGACTTAGATCGCAGCTCTCTGCTCCGCTGAGTTAGGCACAGCTCTCTTCTGCTTCCAATCGTCCCATAATACTTTGCCACCCTTGTCTGAAGTTTCTCCCTCTCATGGCATGTTGTCATTGGGGCACATTTAGATAAACACGTGTATGGCTTTTACTTTCTCCTGAGTGAGAGAATAAATATACACATACATCCTATTTATCATACTCCCTCCAACCCAAGAGAAGGACCCTTACCATGAACCAGGGGCCGTATGACCTCTGTCATCTAAGCCTGGTTCCTTTCCATCCATCAGTCTGTCTCCCTTTCTGGGTTCTGATCATCCCCCAATCATCAAGCAAAGTGATGACTCTGTCACTGCTTAGCAATGGAGCCTCAAGTTACATACTCTGTTTCCTCACCTACTAAGTGGAAATCAAAACTACATAGATATCAAGGGGTTCTAGGAAGGATGAAACAATATATTATACAGGAAGGTGTTGTGTGATATTTTATTTGTGTTTTGACAAATAAAGCTTGCTTGGAGTCAGAGGGCGGAGCTAGACACTAGTTAAACTAGTTAACCATAGAGGTTTGGAAGACTGTAAAGAGAGGGACAGGAAGTGGTAAGGCAGGGCTGAGACAGGATCTCAGCCCCTTTGGTCAGAGGAACGAGAGAGGTAGGAAGTCACTGGTGGCTGCTCCCCTGCTTCTCTGATCTTTCAGGTTTTTACCCTAATATCTGACTCCTGGTTTTTACTGATAAGATTAATTAGATTTACACAACAAGAAGGACTCAGTGCAGACATGCCAGATAGGATATATCTGTGGTAGCTCTTGCTATTTCAAAAATAATAAACTAAGAGTGCTCTTCTTGACTGTACAGTGCAAGAAATTTCCAGTCATTTGGTTGTTAAAAGTATCAGCCCATCTTCTTTCTCCAGTAGCCTGCCAAATACTTTAGACCTATGGCAAAATTGGGAGCAGAATTGCTTCTAAAGAAATGACAGATGATATCAAAAAGATTTTCTTAGATTTTTTTTAACTTATTTTATATGTATGAGTGTCATGCCTGCATGTGTATATTCACCACATGCATGACAGGTACCCGCAGAGGTCAAAAGAGAGCATCAGATTCTCTAGAATTGGAGTTACAGATAGTGTGAGCCACTATGTACTATGAACTGGACTCAGGTACTCCACAAGAGCAACAAGTGCTCTTAACCACTAATTTAGCTCTCTACCTCTCACAGGTATTTTTAAAATTATGATGGCAAGCAGTATTCTTCAGTCTGAAGTGACTTATAGAAGTGGAAATGGCCTGTTTTGATGGCCCAGCTTATCCCCTTACAGTAAAAGTAGGTCCAGCCTGGATGCTATTAACAAATCAATCTTACGTGGGATGAAGGCATTGGAGAAGTCTGTATCTACATGACAGTATGAAGACAAATGCTCCTCATTTTACTTGTGAAGCATCTTTTTATTAATATGAAAGTCACACATGCATACACACAGAACAGTGTTCCACCATGTTTTCTGCTCTAGTTTCTGCACTTGGTTCCTGCCTTGGCTTCCCTTGATGATGGACTGTAAACTGTAAGGTGAAATAAACCCTCTCTTCCCCGAGTTGCTTCTGGTCATGCTATTGATCACAGCAACAGAAAACAAACTAGGGTGATACATATGTGAGTACATTAGGTGTCATAGAATTCCAGAAATGATATATATAAATTTTAGAAAAACTAACAGATCACAGATTCACAAACATAAACTCAAATGGGATCATGAAGCCCATGACATTTTAAGATATTTTTCTTATTTAACCACATATTACAGATCTTCCTTTGTCAATGAATTTACATTATATCATTTTTGCCTAATTTAATATTCTCATATATACCATAAGTTCTTTTTTCCCACCAATCTCCTTTTGAGCAGCATTAGATTGCTTCCTGATTTCATAGATTCATAATGACTTTCTTGATAATGACTATCTCTATCTGATTATATCTGTGAAATCATCTTAGACATGTAATTACTATGTGAAAGAAAAGCATGTTCCTGTGGTTTTAATATCTTTTGCCCAAATCTGCAGAAATGTAGTATGCTGCCCTTCCCCTGGAGGTCAGGGTGTCATATCTCTTCTCTGTCACTTTCAGTGACTATTGTCAGTCTTGTTTTGGCCAATCAGATGCATGAAAAAGAATGCCTGATTCTTGTTTCAATTTTGATTTTTTAAGCTGATTATTAATGCCTATGGAGTAATATCTTTCCATAGGTAGATCTTCCAATACCCCTGTTGTCCCACTGAAAACACTTTATTGGTCTCCTTCTGGAGCCAGAAGAGGCTAGAGACAAGATGCCTTCACATCCTTATTTAGCTCTCCTCTGTCCTTCAGTGTCTAGACCTTTCTTGCCCTTCAGCATCCATGAAGACTTTCCAAACATCATTCACACAGAATCTCTTCTTCTGTTTTCTTGGAGATCCTTTTGTAAAGCTATTTTCTCTCTCTCTCTCTCTCTCTCTCTCTCTCTCTCTCTCTCTCTCTCTCTCTCTCTCTCGTGTATCTGTGTCTGTGTGTGTACAAGTGTGCATGGGTGTGGAAGCCAGGCATCTTCTTTAGTTACTTCCCATCTTACTTCTTGAGACAGGCCTCTCATTGGCTTGGAGCTCACTGATTAGGCTAGGCTAGCTGACCACGAGTTTCAAGGGTCTACCTGTCTCTGACTTCCCAGACTTGGGATTACAGGATCACATGTCTCCATCTGGCTTTTTATGTGGGGGGATTAGAACTCCCAGCCTCTGTTAAGCACTTTACCAGCAGTTCCATCTCTCCATACCCTAGTCTGTGGCTCTAAAAATATTTTGGGGTGGGATGGTTGTTTATATCATTATTTTTCCACCCTCCCCACTAAAAGTTTTTACATCCCTAGTGTAAGTTCTAACCCAATCACAAAGGAAACTGGAAGACCAAATGAAGCTCACAGACACTCAGTGGTCATTGTCTCCTTTGTTTTAGAAACTTCAGAAGCACAAATTCATATTTGTTCATTATCTAGTTGATTATAATTATTAAAGTTTTCCAGATGAGGGAATTAAGTCTGGAGACATCAGTGACAGAGCTAGGATTTCAGCCCCATCACTCTACTTCTGAAGTCTGGACTCCTAATGAGTAGGTTATGAAAAACTGATTTAGCAAATAGCATGTTTCCAATAAAAACAAACAATGTACAAACGTGAGGACTTAGACCAGCAAAGTCTAGCCACACGTGGGTGAGTGATCTCTTCCTGATGGAAACAGGATGTTAAACAGCTCTGCACACCCATGATGTGTATTTGTAGATAAAGTGGGGAAGTCCCAACCAATCTGTACATTTAAAAATACATATAAATAATGATTTCAATTCTATTTGGAAACTGTGTCTTTATCTCCTGATATCTCCTGATAAAGTGGAAATGGTTGCAAGGGAAAGAAAAATCCATTTTGCTCTTTAGTACAGTTTGTCAGACTAGAGAAATGGGATTGAATTTCAAAGCCATAGGCAAGCTGGCTACAGTCTGCAGCTACCCAGTCGATGGTTTTCTTCCCCCTCCTTTATTTACAACTCTTTTGATAAGCCTTCAGCAAGTTACATAGGTTGTTCTAGTTGCATCTCGTTTGACTGGATTAGAATGCTTGATGACAGTTTGGAGAAGTTTGAGGCAGATGGTCCTTGACATTTTTCATGGCATCAGTTACAAACCATGCAAGAAGCTCTTTCATCCTTTGTTTATCCTTCACTTAGAAGCCACTATAGTGGGTCGTTAAACTTTCATTTTTCACAGTGCTGATTAAGGCATACTCCAAGGCAGATGTTACTCCACACCATTTTTAACAATTTACATTTAACACCAAAGACGGCTTTGTGCCCCTCCCAGCATCCTTCTTTCAAAACTTCAAGGTCAATCCGAGAAACACCGAGGCTCCCTGAACAATGTAACAGTCTTGCAAACTTTGCCCGGCTGCAGAAGCCCTGCTGTTTACCGTTCCACATGTATGTGTCTGCTAGTCAGCACACAGGAAAACTCAATAGTGCTCTTTCTCCACAGAGTGAGAGGAGTGTTTAAGGGGCAGTGCATTAAACAAAGAAAAGGGAGAAAGGGAAAAGCAAAATACATGACAGCAACAACAACAACAAAGACGCAAGTCTGAGCATCACCTGTCAGACTCTCTCAGTTCTTATCAAAGCAGTTCTAGAATGAGGCATGATTGACAGCCCTGAATTACAAAATTCATCGCACGTCACGATGAGATGCAAAACAAAGAGGAAGAAATACGTTGCTTTTCTTCTGCATGTTTTAGTGATCTGGTAAATTACATACTGTTTAGTTTGACTCAAGAGGACGAAGAGTAGATGAAAGCACAGTTAGGTAGGGCGCAGTGTTGACAAATGAGCTTGTTACATGCAAATTGGAACAGAATTCTACTGTACCTCAGGAAAGCACAACCTTTTGCTCCATCACTTCTGGAACAATTTTGAGGCACATTTCCTTTATGGGCAGATGATGACATCCTGTTTAGGGAAACAGTGTGTGAGCAATCAGGAAGCTAGCACACATGAAGGATGCTGGAATATATTCCCCACCTCAATACAAATAAGGACTTTAGGCAGGACTGTGGGTCACAGACCCTGGACGACTCATTCTTCAGAAAGACAAGAAAACAGCAACAACAAACCCAATAACAACAAAACAAACAATAGGATAAAGTGGTCTCTTCCCTCTGATATATGGAACCAGCTTATAGACAAGCAAGGAATTCTGGCTCAAAATCGATTTTTGAGAGATATCTGGTCTAGCACCAGGTTGAATAAAATATCTGGGAAAACCAACCTCCTTCTTTATCTTTTCCTCGTTTTTTTTTTGTTGTTGTTGTTGTTTTGTTTTGTTTTTACTTGTAAGAGGAAGAGATGAGAAGTATTGGGACAGCACAGCCAAGAATTTCCTGGTGCTGCAGATCAGGCTTTGTGAAAACCATGCTGCCATCCTGGAGTGTCTCTGCCCTGGTTTCTTAGGTACTGAGGAAGCCTAAGGCAGAACCTGTAAAGTGCAATCAACACAGAAAAAAGGATGCTGCTTGCTGTGGGATGTTCTGTATGGCAAATGTGTTGCTAATAAAACACTGATTGGCCAGTGGCTAGACAGGAAGTATAGGCGGGACTAACAGAGAGAATTAAAAGAGCAGGAAGGCAGAAGGAGTCACTGACTGCCAGCCACCGCCAGGACAAGCAGCATGTAAAGATGCCGGTAAGCCACGAGCCATGTGGCAAGGTATAGATTTATAGAAATGGATTAATTTAAGATATAAGGACAGTAAGCAAGAAGCCTGCCACGGCCATACAGTTTATAAGCAATATAAGTCTCTGTGTTTCCTTGGTTGGGTCTGAGCGGCTGTGGGACTGGCAGGTGAGAGAGATTTATCCTGACTGTGGGCCAGGCAGGAAAACTCTAACTACAGCTGCTTTACATATTAATGGGCAAGGGAATCCACCCAGATCGTGTGCACTGATAAAGGTTGCTGGCTTCTTCTGGAAACCTGACAGGTACAACAAAGATGGGGACACTGAAGGAAAGACAGACACACGGACAGCAGAGCTGTGATCAGGTGGGTGTGCTCACATGGCCATAGGACACCTACTGCACAGCCTGGACATGCAGCAAGTTTATTCCATAAAGCACAAAGAGGAGGAGCTAGCTAGTGGTGGGAGGTCTCTATAGAGAAGCAGTCTCAGGCTGAAGTCACCCTAGAGGAGGAAGCTGTACTTGGTAGCTTTTATACGCATTGGTCCGTCCTTAGATAACACTTGGACTTGGGCCAGAGGAAGACGTTGCCATGCCTCTGAGCCTCATCCGGGGAAGGCTCTGCCATTTCCATAGGTCAGAGACAAGGGATCCTTGATATAGCCATGCCCACATGTCAACAATACATCCACGATCAACCTTCATCCACTTCCAGCAGAAAGTGGTTCTCATTCATGATTATTGCATTTTTAGCTAATATGGGTTTTTGTGAAATAGTGTTCACATTTGATCACATGTTAGCCCTAGCCGGTAGTGGCTAGTAGTTACCTGAGTAAAGCATGCAGAAGGCATGTGAGAATAAGGCTACCATGAGCTGCAGAGGGAAGCTGTTTTAATATAAATCCCACTCAGATACTGTAAAGCTAATAGACCAGGAAATGACTGCCATTCAAAAGACACTTTATTTTATACTCACAGGTTTGAAAAGACAGGCATGCCCATGCATCTGTGGACAGCATGGAGAAGCAGCAAGATCAGTGAAGAAGCCAAGCAAAGAGGACACAGTGGATAAGAGCCTACATTGTAGATTTAAAAATGAACAAGACAGAGTGAGGACTGTACAATTCCAGCAGATCCATGGTGTAGGAACTCTATAAGGAGGTGGCTGGGGTGTGGACCCAGCCTTTAGAATGCAAACTGTGGGGAAGCCATTCATCATCCCTAACCACTGCCCCACCCTGTCAGGGCCTACCTATTCAGACTCAGTGGGCAGACAGCAGAAGCGTGGTGAACACAAGAGTACAGCTCTCATCAGCTTCTCTGAGGAGCACAGACCAGAACACTGAGCCCAGGGCCCCGGAGTCCAGGTGGAGAACAGTGAGACAGAGGAGTGATTCTTGGCTACAGCTCTGGGCTGCTGGCGTCTGAAGGCAGACTAGGCAAAATCTGCTTTCAAATACTCATGTGCTGTCCCCGGCCCAGGTCCTTACTGGCTGTTAATCAAAGCCATCAGATTCTTGCCACCAAGAATTTTCCAGGGAGTGCTCACAGCCCTGCAGCTACTTTCCCCAGAGTGGTTACTCCAACAGGGAGGAACAGGGAAAGGGAGAATGAGGCAAAAGGGAGCCCAGAGTCATCACTAACAGTCTTGGACATGGCATCCTATACCTTTGGCTGAATTCACTTTACTGGAGGTGAGCCACAGGGTTCAACTATAGTCAAAGGAAGACTGTCCAAGAGTGTGAATATTGGAAAGTGAAATCTTGGGGGCTATTTTATAGCTGACCTACTACAGAACTGGACAGAAAAATTTCAAAAACATTAAAACTAGAGCCACAAAACATCCCTCTCCAGTGACATGGCAGTGGAAAGTACTGTGTGCTGCACTTGTATTCGACTTTCTCCTGTCTCACGGGTATGTCTCGGGAGCACTAACCACTCTCTCACAGTGTAGAACGGCCTTCCAGCCTTCAGGCTGTACTTCACAATCACTTCAAAAAGCAAGGCAAGTGCAAACGCAGTCAGTGGAAGCCCACAGTCTGAAAGTGCATGGAGTTCTGTGTGAGGAGATAATTAGCATGTAATGAGATGGGCAAAGTCAGCAACAACCTTAAATAAACAAATAAGCAATGTTGCTACTACCATGGCTGCTTTGGAGTTTCAGCACGGAAGGTGAGTGAAGGTGCTCCCGCCCAGGGTAAGGGAAGACCTCAGAGAAGACAGTCTACACCATGATGAAGGAAGCATAATGGTCGTGCAATTTTGGCAAACAATCTGGTGGTCTCTGGCAAGCTGAAATGTGTGTAGACCCCTTGATCCAGCAATTTTACTTCAGGCAACTGAACTCAGAAATAATACGGTAAGCACGCAGGAATACATTTGTGAAGAAAGCTGTTGATGTGCTTTTAAGATAAATAAATGGATATATAGTAGATAATTAAAAGTAATTTCAGTGCCTACAAATGGTAGATAAAGTAGATAAATGACAGATCAGGTAGCATGGACATTCACTAAAACTGTCAATTTCTTTCTTTTAAAATATATTTTCAAATTTTATTTTTCACTAACATACCAACTGCCAATTTTCCTTATGGTGTTTTCATACAAACTTAGTTTTAGTTACTCTTCTCCCTCACTTGAAATAATGGGTTTTATTTGATTTTTAAATTAGCATAGAAAATATGGGTTTCCTTGTGACCTTTTCACACATACTTAGTTGTACTTGATAAAATTTTCCATTTGTTTCTGCAAGGGACAACCTGTATAGGATAGAGTTGAGAGGAAAGAACAGGAAAAGAAAGAAGACTAGAGCTGATTATAAACTATTAACTGTGATTATTTCCTATAGGACTTTTCTGGTTTCAACATTTTCTTTTTGTCTGTGTGTTGTTACTTTTCCATGGTGAGAGTGCATGCATTTGTACAGTAAGAAGTAAAGATTAAAAGGTATGTCTCACTGTCTCTCAGGAATAGGATTCCTATTCCAAGTACCACAGACAACTTTAATATGTTAAGGAAAGACTTCCCATAATAAACACCCATCTTCCCGTTCCCAATTTGCAGAATGTCACACAGACAGTGTATGAGGAACAAGGAGCTGGGTAGCAACAGGTAGACTGTTCTGTTTGGCCAGAGCAACCGCAGTCCTATAGCACATACAAGCGCTGAACCACGCTACGTACAGCTCAGGCATCCTTGAATTAGAAGTTCACGTGCCCCAACTTAGATAGCTAAATCTTGTAAATAAATGTCATAATCATCATCTTGAGAAGCAATTGACGGAGCCAGGTACCCTTGATTTTTTATTTCTTCATGTATCTTAACGTTTCCTACCACAGACTCAGCTTCCAACGTGTGTCTTTCACTCTGAACCCAAGCCAAGAAGACATCTGTGCCCTCAGCCCTTCCAACCTATCCCACCTGCTATTTCTCCATGTCCAGAGCAATATGGAATTGACAATGTTGGCTTTTGTATTTAAGTCGGGCGATTTCCTCTGAAAAGTGACTTTTCCAGGGTTGCAGTTTGTGCAAGGCAACCCTAGAACTTGACGTTCCCATTTGCACAGTAATAACTGGGAATCTGACTGGAACCATTGCTTTAACTGACATCAGAACTCAACTTGTCTGGACAGCTTTGGGAAGCAAGCTTGCCGTGGAAGGCATGCTGGTCAAGGAGCTTCCGTGACTGAGTTAAGCCGGCATCGTCGTTCGCCAAAATCAAATCAAACAGTGTCTTTGGAATGAAGACGACATTTGTTTGGCATCCTGCGTGTTGTGCAGCAAAGACATAGGTCAAGCCATCCTTCTGACAAATTAACCCTAAAGAGCAGATCTTAGAAACAATAAATCCATCGTAATGGACTAGAAAAATGGCTCCACTCACCGATCCTCTGCCTGTATTGTAAATAGAAGCAAAGAGAAAAGGAACACCAACTCTTATTTACAAGAAAGGATGAATTTAAAGTATTTTCATGATTAGATAACCCTCTCTCTCTAATTTTTCAAGTTATCATGTGACAATTTGATGTGACTGTGTCTGGCTTTTATCATCTGAATGAAGAGTGTCAGTGCCAAGAGCGATGGGAGAGACTCCGGCAACTTAATTATTCTAAACAAGCTTAGGCTGTGGCACACAGAGGCTGACAGCTAACAGACTGCTACGTATTTGCTGATATACGCGTCAAGACAAAGATACTCTGAAGAGGAAACACACTTAAAGAAAGTGTGTCGTCGCAGGGTTTTGAAACAGAAAGTAAAGGAATAAAACCAATAACGGAGGTTGGAAAACGTGCAGGGACACAGCTGTGGGGACTCGGTCTCCTCTCCCGCGCAACACCCTTGGCCTTAGTCTATTTTCAGAAAGAGTCTTGCTGTATGACACACTGGGTTGTCTTGAACTTTCAGTCCTCCTGCCTCAGCCTCCTGAGTGCTGGGATGGCAGCTGCACATCCCTGCGCCTGGTTCTCCTCACAGCTGAGGGTGTTTCTTCACCTAACTACATACATAACTAAAGCAACTCATATGCCCATGCCATGTGTTCTTTCCCTTGGAATTGGCTCTATTTCCACAGTTTGAGACACCCCTCAAAACAACCCTAAAAATGTTTCTTACTACACTAAAGTGCTCCTTATCACACTAAAAATGTACGAAGACTCTTGGTGGCCAGAGAGAGCAGCTTTGAGAGCCTAGCCTCTGTCCCACTCTTGGACACATATCGGAATTGGTGAAGCCTTCTGAAGCCCATCACATCACCCTGACTTTATTCTCAGAAGAATCACTATGATTAGAGGAAATAAAAGGCTAGAAAAGAAAGGTCAGTTGGTCAACTTGCCCCTGAAGACAATTCTGCTCCAGACTGAGCAGTGCTCATGCTGGTTCACCTCTAACAGGTAACAGCCTTCAGGAAACTTCTGTACACTCTTCAGCTGGACACACCTATTTCCTATAGTGCTCATCCTGTGCTCATACTTTGGGAGAGCTCCTTGTTGGCTCTCCTCTGACACACTGATTGCTGTCTCTGAACCTTCCTTGTGTATATTGAACCCCACAATAAATCTAAAAGCCCATGGGGTTCATGCTGATTCTGTTCCCTGGTTGAACCCTGAGAGGCCATTGTCTGCTTCTGACCATAATTCAGCCAAGACAAGGATACCAGAGGAATAGAGGCAAATCAGGGCATTTTCAGAACTGTTGAAGCCAAGGGGATAAGCCTGGAGCAGTTGCCCTGTCAGGGAAACTGGGGAGGGGCTGTGGCATTGCCATGGCCTCCCACACACCTTCCCTCGGCCTGTATTGCTTCTCCAGCCTACACTGCAGTCAAAGATGGTCATTCCAGCTGCTCTCTGCAGTGGAAGACAAGCACAAGTCCACAGTGAAGCTTTAGGAAAGACTATCCACTCCCCATAGAAAGGGAGAGGGTGAGAAAAGCGTGAAGATGCGCACTCCACCCCACTTCTCTCATCCACAGTGCCTGGACCAGGCAGCCTTCTTATACTGTACTGCAGGAAGAAAGGAAGGGGGAAGCGGACAGTACAGTGACGGAGCAAAGACAGAGCCCGGGTTCACCATGGGTTCAATGAGTTACCAGACCAACCACAGGGCTGCCTGTATTTAACCTCTATGTTAAATAAACAATGAACCTTCTTATGATCCGAGATGATGCATTTTCAGCTTTCTGTTACTTGTAACCAAATGTACTCCTGGTCTGCCCTCAAGCTCTTTACATAATCACAAGGAAAGGAAATGGGGCAGAAAAGAAAATGTATCAGGCACCCTGATAGTTCATTTTCAGGATCAACCTGATTGGACTGAGAAATGCCTGGGAGATTAGCGAGGCAAACTTCTGGGTGTGTCTATGAGGACATTTCCCGAGCCTGTTAGGTCATGAGGGCTCTAAACTCATGAATAGAATTCATTCATAGGTTCAAAATTTGTAACTACAGAAGGCAGGCTCCGAGTGGAGGGAGTAGATCCCTGGAGGCTGTTCTTGGAGGCTATATCTGGCCTGGCTTCTTCCTGTTCCACTGTTTCCTGACCGCCATGGTGTGAACTGTTCTGTTCTGTCATGCCCTGGTCACCATGATGAGCTGAAGCCTTACACCATGAGCTCAAATCGGATCGAACATTCCTCTACCAGGTACTTCATCACCGGGCCGAGGAAAAGGAAATGCAAGCACCTACTGTGTGCTGGGCACACCCTAGCCACTTTCTCATGCGTTTCTCTATTCAGCTTTTACAATTCCCTAGTAAGGTCATTACCATCTAAATCTTAGAGGAGAAGGAATTGAGGCACAGAAATTAAATACCTGCCCAAGGTCAGTTAATTTGTGCAACCATAATTTAAATCTTCTGATTTAAAGCTCAATTTAATTTTAATTAGTGCACATATAAAATTCGTTCCTTACCTTTTTAATAAGCATATGTAAGATTATCGGAAGGATGTTAGACACACTGGCTCTGTCACATCAAAGTTGATGGATGAAAATGGTATGAAGAAGTAATGCCGAATCACCCGAGCTAACTCAAAGCCAGAGTCATCTTTCTTAGGAAGGACAAAAACTCTTCACCCAAAGCAGTGTTTGAAGATGAGTGAGACTTACGGTCATTTCGGGGCTATTGTAAACAAATCCCAGCACGGGACAGGAAAGTGACTCAAGTGATGTTTAAAATCCCTCCTAACCCGAAGATCCCATGCCTTTGCAGCTAGGGCAAGGTGTTCTCTTTTAACTCTGGCCACTATTCAGTTTCTGAAATTAGAACTGTTCTCTGTAGCTCTTTCTCAAAGATGCTGTTCCCCCAGGACAGAACCAAGGTCCTTCCTGGTTTCTGATTTGGAAAATAATTTATGATTGTGATTGATTATGATTATCATTTTGCCTCAAGACTGTACCCTAGAGAAAAGTCACCATGACCGACGACATTAGCTCAGTAAGTTGGGACAACAGCAGTACTGAACTGACAGGCACGGAGGTAACAATATGATAAACAGAATCCCTGCTAGTCTAGTAAAATATTCTTTCTCTTGTACTCCAAGAGAGTCCTCAGCCTGAGGGAACACAAAAGGGAGAGAATGTCCCTTCTTAACAGCACATAAAATGTTTTTTATGCCTCTTATATTTATGCCTTTTATGGCCCCAGCAGTTTAGAGGCTGAGGCAGGAGGATTGTCACAATGTTCTCTATCTGAACAACCATATTTATTTTCAAAATTGTGAATCACAAATTTCCCTGTGTGCTTATTGTTTTCTCTCTTCTGTGCTATTATTTTCTTCAAGCAGATAATAAGGATATCTTCAGACTGGAGAGATGGCTCAGCAGTTAAGAGCACTGGCTGCTCTTCTAGAGGTCCTGAGTTCAATTCCCAGCAACCATGTGCAACAACCACATGGAGGCTCACAGCCATCTATAATGGGATCGGGTGGCGTACAGAAGTACATGCAGAGCACTCATGTACATAGAATACATAAATAAATAATAAAAAGAAAAAAGATACCTTCATTATTTAAACTTTCTAGGGTTTGGTATTGTGCTGGCTAGTTTTATATCAACTTCACACAAGATAATGTCATCTGAGAAGGAATCTTAATTGGGAAAATGCCTCCAAAAGATTGGGCTACAGTCAAGACTGTAGGACATTTTGTTAATTAGTGATTGATGAGAGAGGGTCCAGCCCATTGTGGGTGGGGTGGTGATCCTGGGATTTAAAAGAAAAAAGAATGAGCAGGTCATGGAGAGCAGGCCAGTAAGCAGCACTCCTCCATGGCCTCTGCATCAGTTTCTGCCTCCACGTTCCTGCCCTGTTTGAGTTTCTGTCCTGACTTCTTCTGATGATGAAGAGTGCTGTGGAAGTGCAAGCCAAATAAACCCTTTCCTCCCCAAGTTGCTCTGGCCCTGTTGTTTTCTTGCAGCAATAGAAACCCTAACTAGTAAAGGCATTCGCTAGGCACTCATTGGAAGGTAGCTGAATGGATGATGGACCAATGAGGAAAGTGTCATGGGCGTGATTTAATAACGACAGCACTTGAAGGGTGACCAAATTTATTGATGAGCTGGTGAAAGATGGTGACGGGGGCAACATGAGAACGAACACTAATAGGGTGTGTCCTTGGCATCCAGAAGATCAAATCCCGTGTGCCCTGATTAGAGCTCCTTCCCCGGGCACTCTCACCGTTGGCACTTGGGAATGACAGGTAGGTGAGTGGGGCAGGAGAGGAGACACCAACCAATTCCTCTTCAGTCGGACAGTTATGATATTTTTAACGAAACACACACACACATATATATATACACATATATCAAAAGATGGATGAAATTTGGCATCAAAAGCTGTGGAAATTATATAAAGCTAAAACTAAAACCCCACCCCCAAGTCTCCTTCTATTGTGTCCTGTTCTAGTTTGCCTGCTGTTGTGATAAAACACTGACCCAAACCATCTTTGGAAGAAAAAGGTTTGCTTCATCTCACAGTTTATAATCCAATGTTGGCGGAAGCCAAGGCAGGAACAAGGCAGGAGCTTGAAGCAAAACCCACAGAGGAATGTTATTGGCTTGTGTCCTTGACCTTGTTCATACAGCCCAGGCCTACCTCTACAGGAATAGCACTGCCCACAGGCTGGGCCTCCCAAATAAATGAATAATCAAAAAAAAAAAAAAAACCTGCCCCGCAGACATATCTACAGACTAGTTTGATGGAGGTGATTCCTCAGTCAAGCTCTCTTTGCCAGGTGTGGCAGGTTGAAAACTGAACTTAGCCATCACACCTGCCTATTTTTCTGTCCCTTCCCAGAGCTAAACATTTAAGAATGTTCTCAAATTTGTGCCATGCATTTACATAGACATCTACACACTTACTCACTCACACATGCTCTTCCATACCTACCCATCCACATCCCTGTACATACTAATGGCAGCCACATAAGTACAGACCACTAGTATGCAGAAGGAAGGTTGAGAATCACAACTTAAAATGAGGATGCTCCCTCACATAGAACATGGGCTTCATTGTTGCCCCCTAGGAAAGAAGGGCTTCCCTCCTGGACCTGAGAGGTCCCTGTCTTTCATAGACATTGAGAGAAAACACAAAGCCACAGATTAGAGATGAGACCCACTGTAGCTGCATTGAGCATACACAGACAGGGCTTTTCTCCTTATTGTTATAACAGTTTACAGATTTCTATTAGCTTGAGAGTTGACTCTTCCTAAATCCTCTGTTTTACCCTTAATCACAGAACTTACGCTTGTCTAACCCTCAAGAACTTGCACTAATCCATTAAGAAACACTATGAATTTCTGCTGTATGAGGTGTTTCTTCTCCACATTCTTTGTAAACCATCTGCAAGCCCATCTTCTCCAATGCCTGGTATCAACAAAGGTATCGCAGGTCTTAGAGGAGAAATGAAAATGGTCCATGAAGACAGACTCCCAAAACGGTGGGGGTGGGTTCCTATGAGTTCACTAAACACTGTGCATGCTCACACACTGCTGCCCAGAACAGACACAATTTAAGGCCTCAGAAATGAACTCCAGCTCTTCTAATAAAACAAATATTTCACAGTTCATTTAATCCAAGATATTGAAAAGACCTGCAGAGCCTTGGGGTTACCTGCTCCCCAGGGATGCTGCAGTGTCTGAGAAATACAGATGCTGCCCTCTCTCTACATCTCAGCAGCTGCTGCACCAACACCAGCCTTGCTGCTCTTCACCTGGTTCTCTAGAACCATTACTGGATTCAACCCAAAGGAAGTTGAGGTGGGACTTTTTCTCCTGGGTTTCTCATCAAATGACATAGAGAAGTTTGGCTGGGGAACAGTCATCACTGTCCAAATAGACATGCATGATTGTCACAACTCTTTCACTGTTTATTGAATGTCTACCATGTGTTGGCACTGTCCCAAATGCTAGAGATATAGGAACACACAAGACACGGGAAACATTCCAGCTTTACAAATTTGATATTGTAGCTCATAAAAGAGACAACAAATATGTAAGACATCATGTATCATATGCTATTAAACGCTGTGGATAAAGTTATTCAACAGTACTGGGAGCCCCATGGTGGGAGAAGCACGATTTTAAGTAAAGTAGACAAGAACAGACTCACTACATTTGGTAAAGCCATTTATTCAGCTGTGTAGGACTCTGGTTTTAGATCACCATAGCTCTAAATCAGCTCCCAATGAAAGGGGAATGAAAGCCTCAGCTCTAGTGTGAAGATGCAAGGAAATATCCATCGACACCCTAACCTTTGCTTCTTGAAGGAGCTGTCCTCTGCACCATGGATTACTACCAATGAGGCAGCCGTGTTCTTGTGCGATGCTAGTCGTGTTTGATCATTTAGCAGGACAGTTACCAATCACAGTTAACTAAACTCTCCCTTGGAAAGAGAGCAAGCTTGATCTTTTGTTTTTTTTTTTTTTTTGTTTTTTCGAGACAGGGTTTCTCTGTGTAGCTTTGCGCCTTTCCTGGAACTCGCTTGGGAGACCAGGCTGGCCTCGAACTCACAGAGATCCGCCTGCCTCTGCCTCCCGAGTGCTGGGATTAAAGGCGTGCGCCACCAACGCCCAGTGATCTTTTGTTTCTTTTGAGCATTTCCTAGAATGTCTCCTAATCACCAGGCTTTCCCCAATTTCTCCGTTTAGTATCTTAAACCCTTAACTAAGTTAACTAAGTCTCTCCTTTGAGGACCTTTTAGACTTGAGATCCAGAGAATACAAGTCAGACTCCCTCAAGACAGAAACTCTTGGGTGTAAAACTCAGGAGTCATAGGTGGCCATGTTTTCTACTTTATAATATGATAGAATTGGAAGCCAACATACAGAGAGCAGCAGAAGCAAAGAGTAGAATATTCCACAGTGAATCCCAACTCCTACCCCTACCCCAGGTGGTAATACATATTAGCTGGTTATGAAGCTCTTGGAGGCAGGCTTTGCTACAGGAAGTAGGTCACTGAGGTTGGGTCTTTGAAGCAAATTATTCTTGGACCCTTTAGGAAAGCCACAGGTGACCAGCTCTCCTGGGCATGTTCCCACTTCTGTGCCATGATGTTCTGTTGAAAGTGTAGCAAAACAAACCCCTCCGCTTTACCTGTTTCTGTCAGGATTTTTGTTCCAGTGAGAGAGGTAAGGAAGGCATTGGTGAATCCCACTTGTAATCCTACTCATACCTGGAGGGTTGTTTAACCCTTCCTTGGATGGCATTAATCATGGGAAAAGCAACCAGAGTCTGCTGAAGACAGAGGCTCAGTCCTTTGGGTGGGGCAAGCAAACACAAATCTATAATGCCATAGGAAATAACTGAATCCTACCTTGCATTGTAATTCCTGCACAAAACCAATAGCTTGTCATTATATGATTTGGCCTGGCTGAGAAAACACCCAGACATTACACTTTCCATCTTGTTTTCCAGCCCTGAAAAAGGGCACCCACAGATGGTCTTGAAATGATATACTGGGGGATTAGAGCTGGGTGACCATTAAAGTTCACCCTTGATGGATATGACCTCTAGTCTGTTCTACTTTGGAAGCTGTTAACAGAGACAGAGGTCTGGTTGTCACCCTGACAAATTCCACTGTAGTGCCTTAGTTGGGGATTCAGACACTTGCACTTTTTTAAACAGTGGATCCTGCAATACAGATGTGTGAAGTAACACTCTAGAACTTCTCCATCATACAAATAAAATGTGTGACACACTGTAAACTACGTACTGGCCTCTTGGATGTTCCTTAAAATGCCACCTCAGGGTCTTTCTTAGTTAAGGTTTCTATTACTGGGAAGAGACACCATGACCAAGGCAACTCTTATAAAGGAAAACATTTCATTTGGGCTGGCTTAGAGTTTCAGAGGTTTAGTCCATTATCATCACAGCAGGACATGGTGGCATGCAGGCAGATATAGCCCTGGAGAAGGAGCTGAGAGTTCTACATCTTGATCCACAGGCAGCAGGAGGCCGTGTGCCACACTGGGTATAACTTGAGCACATAAAACCTCAAACTCCACCCCTACAGTGACACACTTCCTCCAACAAGACCACACCTCCTAATAGTGCCACTCACTATGGGCCATGTATTCAACTACATGAGTTCAAGGGGGGGGGGGGCATGCCTACTCAAACCACCACAGGGTCTTTGTATTTGATGGGGCCTTCGCCAAGGGCCATCCCTCCCCTAGACATAGCTTCATCTCTTGTTGGAGTATTTCCTAGAATGTCTCTTAATCAGAAGGCTTTCCCCAGTTTCTCTATCTAGTATCTTGAACCAATAACCCATATGCTTCCCTTCCTCTCCCCACTTTTCCCTCTTACTCGCACTTACTATTCTCAAATGTGCTGTGTGTTTCATTTACTGTGTTATTGTTAACATTATACCTCCGTTCTACCAGGACAGAGATGCTGCTTGTCCAACATGCTCATTGCAAAACTCACAGGGCCTGAAACAGTCCTTGGCAGGGTGATGTGCTCACACATTTATTGAGGGAATGGATACCACATTGGCTATTTCTACAATGACTGATGGCTCAAGAGCCAGTTTGACTCCTGCAGTTAGGAACCAGTTGGGAGCCCGTTTTCAGGTTCCTCGTGGCTTTGCCCAGCAGGTCCGCATAGAGAGGATGATTGGACCACAGGCCTGAGTGCAAGTGTCTGAGATGGTCTGCACTTGGCTGTGCTGGGGGGAGGTCTTTTGCTCCACCCCCTGGTATTTCTATAAATACCCTAGGGCAGAGACAGTTGGGGCTCATTGGAATAGGTTCCAGGCCCTCTCGAGGCTATCCTTTATTTTCTCTCTGTTTATCTCCACAGTCTAAATCCTTCTATCTAATATTTCCTTCTGCTCTCACTCAAGAAAACTGGGAAGCTGTGGGGTAAATGCCCCGCAAACCAGCTTTCCAACAAGTTAGTCTTCTACACAGTACCCAGCCCCAAGTGTCTTCCATCCAAATAGATATCAAGCAACTTCCAGCACCTAAAAATGTTGACCTTCCTGAGACAAGCAAGACAAGGGCCAGATCAGACTCAAGACTAGCAGTTGTGAACTGGTAGGGAGGAAAAACGGAAGTGCCATACATACCATACCTTGCCATAGCTTTCCTAAAGAGCGTCCTTGCTGCCAGCCTAACAAAAAATTCTCTGCTTTGGTTTAGAGTCTCTCTAGCCTGAGAAAATATGGACACCAAAGGTGGGGTGGGGCCCTTGCAGGAGAGAGAGGTGCAGATGCACCTTCATACATAACAACTTATATTTGTGTACATTGTCATCCAAATGTCTTCTAGATACCAGGTAGGCATACAGCCTCTAAAGCCTGCCTAAGAAGCAATTGAGGGATAATGCAATTTTTCTGCCTTAGGAAATGAAGAAAAAACAAAACAAAACAAAAAAAAAAAAAACCACATGTTCTGACAGTACTTGATCACTCAACTTAAAAAATTATAACTTTTTGGCTTTAATTGAGAACATTTTATTTATTAATAGTACACAACATGGTGTGTGTGTGTGTGTGTGTGTGTGTGTGTGTGTGTGTATGTGCAGTCACCATGCTGCACAGTAGATCTTTTCGACATATTCCTGCTGTCCAACTGAAATTTTTTGTCCTTTAATTAACATCTTCCCGTTCTTGCACTCCAGCCCTCCCCTGATCATTACCAAGAATAGTTCCAAGGCTGAGTGTTTGAGATTCCACATGTAAGTGAGATATTTGGCATCTGTCCTTCTGTGTCTGGCTTATTTCACTTAGTAAAGTGTCCCCCTGATTCATCCATGTTGCCATAGAAGCTAGGTTGCCTTCTTCTTATTTAGGACTGAAAAGCTCTTATACAACATTTTATTTATCCATTCACCCACTGATGGATAAAACTGTTTATTGTTTCTGGTTACCTCTTCTTCCCTTCTCCAGCACACGAGTAAATGTCTACCTTTTTCTCAAGTCTCCAGTGGGAACTGGAGGTAGGAAGTGACTCCAGAAAACAGTCCCTCAAAATGACTTCATTTCTTTTCACCTTCCCTAATGTAGTTGTGTTAGACAATCTCAAAGGTTTCTTCTTGGTGACAAAGTGATTCACACTTATAAGGCCCAGCTCCAAGCTGGCAGAACTGCAGACACTCAGCACATATTTCTTATTCTTATTTCAGAAGGATTAGAATGACTGACCATTAAACCATGTTACCAAGTGACCCAAGAGGAAGCCCATGGTGGCCAACGTCCCATGCATTTCTTGTCTACCTCACATGCTGTGGATATCCCTCTGTATAAATGCTGATTGGCCAGTAGCCAGGCAGGAAGTATAGGCGGGACAAGCAGAGAAGAGAATTCTGGGGACAAGAAGGCTAAGTCAGGAGATGCTGCCAGCTGCCGCCATGAGTACCAACATGTAAGATACTGGTAAGTAACGAGCCATGTGGCAAGGTATAGATTTATAGAAATGGGTTTAATTTAAGATGTAAGAATTAGATAACAAGAAGCCTTCTGCGGCCATACAGTTTGTAAGCAATGTAAGTCTCTGTGTGTTTACTTGGTTGGGCCTAAGCAGCTGTGGGACTAGGGGGTAAGAGAGATTTGTCCTGACCCTGGGCCAGGCAGGACTGGAGAAAACTCCAGCTACACTCACATGTGAGCCAAGATGATGGGTCAACATGAAGTTCTGATGGTCACTCTTCATGGTGTTTTCTGCATTTCCTCAGCCTCTGCCTTCCTTGTGACTGCATTCCTGAAGTATTTCCCAACAGAAACCTCAATGTCTTTTCCACTGCTCCCCTCCCATTGAATAATTGACAGCATCATCATGTGAATCCTTCTAGAACTCATGCCTGATTCTTTCAAATTTTCCATGAGGCTCAGTTGCCTCCTAAAGCCAAAAACTCTTTCTTGACACTCCATTGTTGTTTTCTGATCTTCTCTTACATGTAGTGATAGATTGTTACCCTAATAAAGCTTACCTGAGGATCAGAGGACAGAATACATCACTAGATTAAACATAGATGCCAGGCAGTGGTGGTACACACCTTTAACCCTAGCACTCTTGAGGCAGAGATCCATCTGGATCTCTGTGAGTTCAAAGCCACCCTGGACTACATGAGATTGACTCAGTCTAGGAGAGAAACAGAGAGAGGTGAGGTTGGCTGTGGCTTGCTCTGTTTCTCTGATCTTTCAGCTTTCATCCCAATATCTGGCTTAGGGTTGTTTTTTTTTTAAAGACCTTTTAAAATTCATGTTACACTTACAGGCAGAGATTGCACATAGTTTATTGTCTTAATCAGGATACTTCCATCTGGAATCAACACTAAACTGAATGGGACTCTTGTACTATAGGCTGAGGTCAGAACACCCGGAAAAGCTGGATGTAAATGTTCATTTGTTAAACTGAACTTGAATTTGGCTTCATCTTTACACATTATTTCCCATCTGCAGACTACATCTTCTTCTGTATCTCTACCATTTTCAACCCTTACAAACTTCGAGATCCTTCAAAAGACCCCTGTCTCATGAAGTGTTTGTAAATGTGTTTCCAACACTGGAGTGAAAAGTGTGACTCTCCCTCCCTTTGGCTGAGCAACACCCACAAAGTGGGTCTCCCTGTGGTCCACAGGATGCAGGACCCCCAGGAAAGCTATGACCATGGCCCAACACAAACTGTAAACTTACTTAAAACATTGTGATATGGGTGTGTGGTATCTTTTGTTTTGTTTTTTTGTAACTCAGTTGTGTCATGGGCTCTGTAGATAACAACACTGTATCTCAATGAAGGTAAAAGGTTGGACACACCTGAATCCTTTTATAGCACTTACCTATAACACACAGGCAATAACATAAAGGATTTGGGGACTTTCCATAACCAACTCATAGGTGTGGCTGCCACTGTAATATAAGGATTAAAAAAGAGGGCAGATATTGAAAATTAAAATAAACACTTCAGAATAGATCTGTAAGTGGTACATGACTTTAAGAATGGGCATTTTGTTACAAGCCTGTGTGTAAACTGTGAGTCTCCAAAAAATACAGTGTTGCTAGAGAGCTTCTCTCCAGCTCCCAAGTCCCTCCAGTCTCCAGCTCCGCCCTGGCTTTCGCTATGGCTTGCTAATAGCTCTGACCCCTAAGCAACTTTATTTATTAACATACAAATAAAATCACATTTCAGTACAAATAGAATACCACTATAATACAGTCTCTACTTGATTGTTCTCAAGTTCCATTTTGTTCTCACTCTGATTAAAGGAAGTGAAATAAATATCCTAGCTAATGTGCAAAGCTGCATGGCTTAACGAAATCCTAATTAGAGAACCCATAATTGATGAAAACGCTCTGGCCCAGAGTGAAATCAGGGAAACGTAGCTTATGCATATGTGCATGAGAACAGGCTGGGTTTAGGGAAAATGAAGACCTATGCTCTTTAGGTATCAATCAGTTTAGGATTTCTGAAACTTGGCAATTTTTTCACTTATCTGAAAAACTTAAGTGAGCTTATGACAGTCAGTCAGCCTATGAAAAGTCATGGGTCTGTTTACTCAGTCCCTGCAATGCTGCCTCTACACAGTGAACCACTCCTCTGATCATAGGTTCCACCCAGAACCTGTCCCAGTCTGCCTTCTGTTGCTGTGATAAACACCATGACCAAGAGCAGCTTGAGTAAAGTGTTAGAGTTTCTAGATAACAGCACATCATCATCATCATCATCGCAGGAAGCCAGGGCAGGAGCTCGAGGAAGAGACCGTGGAGGAGCACTCTTTACTGCTTTCAGAGTACCTTTCTTACACAGCCCATCCATCCACCTGTGGATGGCACCACCCACACTGAGCTGGTCCTTCCTACATCAGTTATCGTCAAGTGAAGGTCCCCACAGACATTCCATGGGCCAGTCTGATGGAAATGATTCCTCAAGGGAGGTTCCCTCTTCCCAGGCTTGTCAAGTGGACAAGCAAGGTCAGCCATCCATAGAACCCAAATAATTTCTCCATATCTTTTCCATCTATTAACAAAGCATTAAATGGGGCGGGGTAAGAATAACAACAGACTGAGAGGAAATTTCACTAGTACTGGAATCTTTTTTAAATGCCTATTGTAGAACCAGTATTATATATAGATGTTCTTGTTTCAATTATTTTCCACATGCAGGAACTAGGGTCAGCACATTACATACTTTTGTTTCCTTATTCTTATAGAAATTATCCTCATTTTACAGACAGAGTCCCAGATTTGAGATGCGTGCATTCTTCAATGCAGAATTGCTTAAAATAATTCTTTTGAAATAATTATGTTCCTGTTTCTATTTTCTGAGAACAGCTTCATAATTTATCATCTTAAAGTATCCCTTTTTTCATATTTACACATTCAGATGGTAAAATAAATCCAGACAGGGTATAGAGCGATGACTTGCCTTTGTCCCACGGCTGGAATCTCCTTCAGCTGGGAGTTTCTGATGCCTTGAGATGCCATGATGGCTGAAGTCAAACTTAAAATCAACTCTAGGTGTCTTCACTCTAGTCTGACAGCTTCTGATGGGGGCTGGCTGGACCCTCGGATGAGGTTGTAGACCTCATCTCCTATTCAACATGGCGGAGCTGCCTATTGGCAGCTGTAGAGTCCCAAGTTACTTCTGACCAGTTCTCTTGGTTTCAGTTGATTCTCAAGCCTTCCCAGATTCCAAGAGGGTGTGGGGGAAGATGAGACATCAGCCATTCCTTTCGCTGAGAGGAGTGTCAGTTATTTTACATCCACTATTTAAAATCACCACAGGCTAGAAAAAAGCCTGCTCCTGGATGTCTGTGCTGGTTTGAATCTGAAATGTCCCCCACAGGCTCACATCTTGAGCACTTGTGCTATTTTGGGAGTGTGGAGGTTTTAGATGGGAGCCTGGATGATAAAAGCCATCACTCAGCACAGGCCTTTGAAGCTCATGCTTGGCCCCTAGTCCATGCCTTGCTCTCCTTTCTAGTCGACTGTGATATGAACAGTCTCTGCCATTCGCTCCTGCCCTCAGGAACATATCTCCTCCACCTTTGTGGCTTGAAACTGTGAATCTGAATATGACTTTTCCTCCCTAAGTTGTTTGTAGGTATCAGGGTCACAGCAATGCGTAAGTAACTAACACCTGTAGGTTGTTATACCCTGACAAACTTACCATAAATAGAAAATATTGTAAGTGAAAAATACATTTAGCATATTTTACTGAGACTTGGAGCTAGGAACCACAGATGAAAGAGAATACTTGGTATTTGTCTCTCTGGGTCTGGATTATGTCACTGAATATAATCATTTCTAGTTCTGTCCCTTTACCTGAAAATTTCATTTTTCTTTATAGCTCACTAGTATTCCATTGCATATATATACCACATTTTTATTATCCATCCATTGTTGAAGAAAATTTAGGTTGTTCCCATATCCTAGCTATTATGAATAGAGTAGTAATGAATGTGACTGAGCAGGTATCTGTAGAATAGGATGTTGAATTCTTTGGTCATATCCCAAGGCATGTGGTAGAGCTATCATATGGTAGATTTATTTTTAGTTTTCTGGGGATTCTCTAATGCCCATGGCAATATCGGTGGACATGTTAACATGGAAGGGGGAAAATTGTGCAGGACTCCAGACCTAGCCAAAGAACTAGAGGCAATTACTGATGGCTGGGAGAATGAGAATTAGCCTCTCCCACTAATGAACTCTAATGTTGGTTGTCTAATACAGAGTGGTTGACCTTGACACCATATACACACTACCAACAAAAACAATTCAGCAGGTTGTACACACACACACACACACACACACTCACACTCACACACTCACACATGCACACACACACATGACAATAATAAAAAAGAGGCTATCAGCTTTAGTGGGTACATGGGAACAGTTTGAAAGAAGGTAGCTAAGAGGAGCTGGATGGAGGAAAGGTGGGGGAAAGTGATATAATTCTATTTCAATTAAAAAATGACATATCCTCATGAGTGTCATAGTTTAAGAAGACAGAAGAATATTCATTGTTTTTTCTTGAGATACCTGGTTGACAGGGAGCCATGGTTTTCTGCTGCCTTCCAATGTCTCAAAAAGTCTCAATAGTTACAGAAAAGTTCAGAATTTAAAATCTGAAATGCAATTTCTACTGAGAGCCTTTCACTTTCACACTCTTACAGCCAAATGTCCTCAGGTCAAACCATCATAACGGGGGCCTGTCAGTAATACGGTTTATGTCTTAGAACAACCCAGTTCCAACGATACATTCTAACTACAGTAACACTCTAGGTTTTATCTTACAGGAAGAGTTGTCAATGAACATAAATTAGGAGGATTAAGTATTAAGAAAGGAAGTTCAGAACCTGGAGATGGGGGCTCTGTGGTTAAGAACACTGTGCAATCCTGGGGACCAGAGTTCAAATCCTACCACCTACCTAACAAGCCAAGTGTCCCCCACACATCTGTAACCCCAGCTCTGAGGAGTGCAGAGACAGGAGGAGAATGGATGGAGCCTACTGGCTTCCTGCCTAGGTGAGAAAATGTGAGCTCCAAGTTCAGGGTGAGAACCAGCCTCAAAATAATAGCTAGAGATTGATAGAGGAGAATGCCAGCCTCTTCTAGCCTCTGCACATGTGACAGGCACACACCCACACATGCAAATGCACATACGCTCTCCCAGATACACATCCACAAACAAAAATAATCTTTTTAAAAAGAGGATTTCAAACTCAAAAGAAAGCACAGGCCATATAGCTGATATAAACAAATAAAAGTTATTGAGAATGCTAAAGAGAGATTTTTTTTATTAAAAAAAGAATCAGAAAGAGCTAGATTTTTTGTGAACTCACTTAATTTTCTTAAATAACTGTAAACAAGAAGGATACTACACACCAGTTTATTCTTTCTGTAATGGACAGCTGCTTGATTATCAAATGGAAACTCACTCACATGGTGGCCACTACTCTGAAACTTTTCTACCCTCATAGTTAGTGATAGGCCAACTCCATTTCTTTAGAAGAGATTAATGTAATTTTAAAATTCCCATACAATAAGGAAAAATCCCTGAAGTGAAAATGGGGTATTCTTTTTAAAATATCTTTATTAATTCTTAAAAATACAAAATTCAATTAAAGTTAATTTTAAAATAAAAATGCCCCCCATCAATGACTGAAGTAGGTGGAAGAACTGGACCTGAGGTCCTAAGAGCAGGAGATCTGTCCCTGCCCCTCATCTGCTGCAGCACTCTGGAGAGAGGCCCCTACACCTCACCTGGACAACACAGTTGAACTGGCCCTGAAGGTGTGGCTTGGGAGAACCGACCCTGAGGATGTGAAGGCAGGAGAACTGGCCCCGCTCCTTGCTCATCACTGCAAGGGGTGAACTAGCCAGGGCAAATGCAGGAGAGCTCACCCTGGTGGTAAGGCAGGGGAGAGCTTGTGGGCTGACCAACTACCCAGGCCTAGAATCAGGGTTATATGTTGGCTCACTCTAACATCACCCCATCTGTGAGTTGCTGGAGCACGGGGTAGAGAGGGGTGGGGGGGGTAGGAGGGGTCAGTCCAGTGGACCCAGGGCTGTAGGATCTCCATGACACAGGGCAGCAACAGGATGTCCAGTGAGAGTGCCAGTGAGGGCCCAGTGTCAATGGTGTAGCAGAGACCAGGAAACTCAAACCAGAGCAGTGATTCTTTGTGATGAACACTTGCATGTAAAAATGTATGGATAAAGGGGGTTACTGTATAACTCACTGTGTCACACTGCAGCTTCCATGATGAAATTTTCCCTTTCTCCCTTCCCCCCAACTTTTTCTCTTAAATTTTATTTTGTTTTATTCCCAGGTGGAGAGAGATGGGTGGTGGGATTGGGACGCATGATATGAAAGACACAAGGAATAAATAAAAAATGATAATTAAACATTCAATAAAGTAAATGATAATTAAACATTCATTTAAAACATTTTATGTGTATGGATGTTTTGCCTGCATGCATGTAAGTGAACTACATGTATGCAGTACCCATGTAGGTCATAAAGGCATTGGATCCCCTGAAACTGGAGTTAAAGATGATTGTTAGCTGCCATATGGGTGCTGAGAATTGAACCAGTGTCTTCCAGAAGGGCAGACAGTGCTCTTAACCACTGAGCCATCTCTCCAGTCCCTGAAATGGGCTTATTTTTATTTTGAGCATCACATTATCAGAATAGAAATAACTGCCTATCTGTTCTAGAACTTTACAAATTCATTTTTTGTTATGTTACCACCATACATGGTCTATAAATTGTCCTGTAGACTGGGGCTATGTTCACAGACATCATGACAAGCTTATCACTCAGAGTTCTGAAAGATTAATCAGCATACTTAATTGCTGCATAGACACGTTGCACTTTAGATCACTTTTAAATTGAAATGTCCTTTATCTTTTGTAACAGATGTGAAATAAATATGCCATTCTGTGCTACCTCATCCCAAGAGATCTGAACCCTAAGGAGATCATATAATCATTAGGAATCTCTATAGCTATTACCAGTCAATCATTAAGTAAATCTTCAGGACATTGATTTCCAGGCAAGATAGAGTAATGGGCATCTTTGTCCCTATTTTGCCATAATTTTCAGGAGGCTGGACATTTGTCAATAGGGGTGGTTGTCCCTGGGATGTGGGAAACAAGTAAAGGAGCCTCCCAGTTAGTCCTGTTTTCTTCATTGATAGAATCCTAAGCCTAGGGTACAAAAATGGGAAGCTTGGGTAGAGCGAAGTAGATTCTCTGATAGAGAATGTACACATGAGGGTCCAAGAAAGAAATACAACAGAGTTCACAGAGCAAAGTACGAGAAGGAATTAAACAGACAGAGGTCCTGCTAAAATATTCAGCATGTTGCTGGTTAATACTTAGGTTTTTGTTTTGTTTTGTTTAAAGCCACAAAAATCCCGCAGGGGCCAGTGAGATGGCCCAGCAAGATAAAGCACTTACTGCCAAGCCTGACGACCTGAGTTCAAGTACCAAGACCCACAGGGTAGAAAGAGAGAACTGACTCCTCCAAGTTGTCCTCCATACAAGCACCATAGAGCATTCTCCACACCCCCACCCTCACAAATTAATAAATGTACTTTAAAATTTTCAGACATAAATAGAAATGAGAAGAGAAAAATTTAACTGAATGAAGCTAGATTGTCTGTTGTAGAATATTATTTTAAGCTGTGTTACTTTTGTCTATGCTGCATTTGTTTAACTCTGTGAAGCTGTGTTACTGTGCCTGTCTAGAACACCTGATGGTCTAATAAAGAGCTAAGCAACTAATAGTGAGGCAAGAGAAAGGATAGGAGGAGCCACATGAATGGAGGATCCAGTTGTAGCTTAGCAGTCTAAAGTTTGCTCGTGTATTCAAAGAAGGCTAAAGATATGCAGTAAAGCAGGTTCAGGTGGAAAAACCTCTAAAAAGGTTCCAGTGTATTTTACAATATGCATAGGCTTAAGAAAGAAAGAAAGAAAGAAAGAAAGAAAGAAAGAAAGAAAGAAAGAAAGAAAGAAAGAAAAGAAGGTATGGACAATCATAGAAAGAAATAATTTAAAAATAAAAAAGTCTTTAAAGAGAGAAGTAAAGTAATATATAAAAAAAAGAATAAGCCACATAGAGATGGGAAATACACAGGGAGTCTGAATCCTGTATACTATTATGTTGATTTTAAATTTTTTTTGATTGTTAATAAGCACACAACAGCTGCTAACACACATGGGATTGAAAGAGGGACTGATGAAATAAACCAACCTCTATGCTTTAGGAATGCCTAACTTTAAAAAAGTCAAAAAATATATTTGTCAAATGAAAATCAAAAATGCTTTGGAGTTTTGTTCCCACAGGAGATGAGAGGCTGTGGATTCCTTCATGAATAATATGGATTAGGAAAAACCTCCTGAAACTTGACAGGTGATATCCATCAAAAAAGATGATAGCTGGTCTTCCCAGGACTTGGCCATTATCTCATATTTTCTAAGGGACCCTAAAGATACTTTGTCCATAGACAGCAGGAAGCAGTTTGGAGAAAACTACTCATATATTCCCAAGAGTTGGAGTGGTGGTGGTAGGTTTTGGTTATTTGGTGGGTTATAAATGTTTGTTATCATTTAGGAAAATACAATATATACAAATGTAAAGTTATTTTTGTCATATTGTATATATGTTTTTACTCTTGTTTAAAGGATTTTTGTGTATTGATAAAAATTTAAGGTTATTGTTGTTACAACATACTGTATATATGTTTCTATTCTTATTTAAGGTATTGTACCTATGCAGTTTATTTAAAAACATAATGTAGAATTCTAGTTTTTGAAAGCTATTATAAACTGTATAGTATAATCAGGAAACATGGGTTAGTGGTTAGTCATTCATAACAATCAAATTTGTAGCCATGTTAGGTATGCTTGCCAGATCATATAGAGTTATATTTTAGATAGATAGACGATCGTCAAACCTTTCAAAGACCTACAGAAAATGGTATTTAAAATGTCTTAACATAAAGTTTTTCATGACAATGAGACTTATCTGTTTTTGAAAGCCCAATTTACTTCAGAGATGATGGCATTGAAGAAACTCCATAGGAGTTTGCTTTCATTGTGGCAAGATTAGCCATTTGGACAAGAAACTGCTTTGCCTTTATTGCTTGACTATGTGCTATGAAGACTGGACATGCAGGAGACACAGAAAAGTGACTGCTAAACTTTACCAAAACAATGTAGGACAGTCCTTCAAATTTCCTGCTTTACTGAAAAGTTTGCCAGATATTCTAGGCCTGTAGGCTGAAGACGGATGCCCCAGTGTTGCAGAGGAACTCTGAGTGACTGTTCAGGCAGCCAAATGTCTCTGTTGTTAATATTACATCCTTCTGGGTCTTTGATGGAGTTGACGACTAGATAGTTATAGTTGCAATTTTTCTTAGTTATGATAGAAAACAAGTTAGCTGTAAAACTTTGGATTCACTAAGATGGAATAGATAATGCATTGTTTTCTTTGAATATGCAACTACAAATGGACAGAATATTGTAAATGTAATTCTTATTTGATAACTGTTTTTTATTGTATGTAGTTATACTATGCTAAAGTTAAAAGCTCTTTTTGTATTTAGACAAAAAGGGGGAAATATTGGGGAATATTATTTTAAGCTGTGTCACTTTTGTTTATGTTGCATTTGTTTAACTCTGTGAAGCTGTGTTACTGTGCCTGTCTAGAACACCTGATGGCCTAATAAAGAGCTGAGTGGCCAATAGCAAGGCAGGAGAGAGGATAAGCAGGGCTGGCAGGCAGAGAAAATATATAGAAGGAGAAATCTTGGAGGAGAAAAGAAGTAGCCAGAGAAGGAGGAGGACTCCAGGAGCTAGTCACCCAGCTACACAGCAAGCCATGGAGTAAGAAACAAAGAAAGGTATATAGGAATAGAAAAGGAAAAGACCAGAGGCCAAAGATCGATGGGATAATTTAGGTTAAGAAAAACCTGGGAGAAACAAGCCAAGCTAAAGGCTGGGCATTTATAAGTAGGAATAAGCTTCTGTGTGTGATTTATTTGGGAGCTAGGTGGTAGCTCCCCTAAAAGAAAAAAAAAAGAACAACAATTGTCTCTGATGTTAGAATGAATAGAAAGGGTATGAACGTTATTATGATTGTGTTCTAGATATTCAAAACATTAAAAATTTGTTAAACAAAAGTGTAAATACATTCACCATGTGCAAATACCCTAAATAGATACACATTCTTTAATAACTTACCAAAATTGAATTTGGCATTATAATGCCTACAATATATAAGAAGAAACTGCAGTGGATGGGATTAACAACAGATGAGCTTATAGAAAAATTAGTAAATCTGAAGCTACAAAAACCAGAAGCTATCCAACATGAAAAAGAGAAAGGAACAGGAATAAACAAAAATTAATGGAGCACCAATGTGATGTGGAGCAGTTTTTGGCAGCTGGAAGGACGAAAGCAGGAAAAAAATGTTAAAAACATAAAGATTGATTTTTTTCCCTTCCAGTGTAGATTATAAGGACAAGAATGCAAGAGCTATGAACTTCAAACATATGATACATGAAGGGAAAACGGCAGCCAAGCAGAACCTAGCTAAGTTGCTCAAGACTAGAGGAAGAGAAAACCTTCACAGAAACACTAAGAAAGATGAGTTTCAGAGCAGACTCACTATAAACAGCATAACAAGGACCCAATGTATGGACTGACAGTTCACAGGACAAGCAGCCAAAGATACCCAGCAGCCTAGAATTCTTTACCAAGATGTTTTCACATCCCCCCCAAACAAAGCTAAAAGGAGGGTTTTTCAAAGACGAACCATAAGGAAAAAAAATTCTGAACCTGGGTATGGTATCATACATCCATAATCTCAACACTTGAGAGTCTGAGGCAAGAGGATGTCAAGTTTAAGACCAGCCCTGTTTATCTGGGACCATGTCTTAAAGAAGCAGACAGAACCTGAAGGAATTCAATTCTCTGCTATCACCATGTGAGAAGACATGTTCTAAAACACCTTTCAGGGCAAAGCAAAATAAGACTAGATGAAAACACAGATGCACCCGTACAAAGGAGTAACAAGTACTCAGGATGACAACTACATCAGGAAATATTTTTATTATTATTTAAATCTTCTTTAAAGATAGACATCAAAAAAAAGCAATGGGGATGGTTAAAATCTCTGTAAACGTGAAGAGCGCAGTAAAAACAGCACAAAGACTGAAGGTATGAGAGAAAAGTGGAGTTGCTTTGGTTTGGATGTGAAATGGGTAAAAGGGCCAGCGAAAGAAATCTACCCTGACCCTGCAACCAGAGCCAGTGAAAGAAACACACTTTGGCCCTGAAATCAGAGCCAAATCTGCCCCTGACCAACTGAACAGGAAACCAACCAATCCCTGAGCAGGAAAACCAACCAATCCCTGAGCACGAAAACAACCAATCCCTGGGCATGAAATCTAGCCAATCTGCACTTGTCCAACCTCAAGGGGATTGAAATCTGATCAATTCCCTCCCTGAAAATCTTCTCCTTGGAAAAACTCTGCCCCCAAGAAGTCCTGTATAAGCCCTGTGTCTGTTCAGTTGGCAGCTGCCCTTCTCCACCCTGGCAGAGGCAGCTGCTCTCCTGGATTCCTCCCTCTCACATAAATCTCTTGGAAGAGTTTTGGGTGAAGACCTTCTTTCACTGGAGCAGAGCGGAATCTCTGCTGGGAAACTCTCTTTGCAGCGAGCAGAGAAGCAAGAGACATCTCTGCTGGGAAACTCCCTCGTGGAGCAGAGCAGAAGTAACTAACAACTTTTCGCTGTAATTTGGGGGCAGATTGCTACACTTCTGCAGGGGTTTCCCCCTTAGCAGAGAGAAGCAGAGAAGTAACAGCTTGGACCAGAAATGTGAAGAAATGGACTTTCTGATGGGAACTCCCTAGTGGAGCAGAGCAGAGCTTTGCTGTAAAGGGAAACAGGATTGCCACATCCTGTGGGAGACCATCCCCCACCAAACCCCAGCTTCAGGTATAGCCTGACTTCCCAGCAAGTCAGAATACCCTTCCCCCCAGAGCTGTAGGTATCTGGGATATCTTCCCTTCACAGCTGTAGGTATAGCCTGACTTCCCTACAAGTCAGGATACCATTCCCTCCAGCGCTGTAACACTTGCAGGTATAGCCTGACTTCAGACAGTCAGGGTACCTTTCCCTCTGGAGCTGTAAGACTTGCAAAATGACCCCGCAGGTTCATGTATTTACACACTTGGTAAAGGTAGAGTGTTACTGGGAGAAATGGATACAACCCAGCTCCAGGTTGTGTTTGTTCTCTGCTTAGAGGCTACTGATACAACATGAGAGGCCAGCCTCAAGCCCCTGCCACCATGTCTTCCCTGCTGTGTAGGACTGTGTCCTTCTGAACTGTGAGCCAGAATATTCCCTTTGTCCCTTAAGTTGCTTCTGTCAGTCTATTTTATTATAGCAGCAGAAGAGAAAATAAGATAATAGTATAAGATTTGTGTAGTATATATGAAGTGATACCACTTGAGGGTAAATCCAGGTACGTTGAAATATACACTGGGGTATAAAGCAAATCATTAAGACACTAGAATAAAGAATTTCATCCAGTCCTCCAGCAAGGAGATAAAATAGAGCCAGTAGAAAAAAAAAGAAGCAAAATAAAAAATATTGAATGAAATTAATTAAAAAAATAAGTAAAGAAATGATAGGGTTAAACATAGCCATATCAATAAATCACAATAAAATATAAATTATCTAAATGATTTCTATAAAAGAAAGGTTATCAAATTAGATTTTTAAATAGTAAGGTCTAAGTCTGTGCTGTTTATAATATAAAATAGGAATATGTAAATAAGTTACAAAGTAAAAGAACAGATTAATATACGTTATCCTAATAAAAGTCAAAGAGACCTAAAATTGCTGTACTAACTTCCAGCAAGATGTCAGAGCATTGATGTTGCAAAGTATAAAGAAGTTTATACACAATTAGAAAAATCAACTCATGAAAAGGGTATAACGTCCTTAAAAATTTATAATCGTAGCAACTAAGTTTCAAAATATAGAAACTAAAGAGAAAAAAAAAACCCAGAACTCCAAGAAGAGAGAGGCAAACGCATGGTCCCTGTCAGAAGCTGTGCTCTCTTCTCTCCATGTCAAAAGAAAAGCAGGCAGAGAGCCAGCAAGGGTGGAGAGGGGCAGCTGGCAACAGCCAGCCTAACTTGACTTACATGTTCGCTGTACTGAGGGAAACAGTGGCAAAATTTCATTCTTCCCAACCTCACGGAGTTTACCAAGACAGACCATACTGTGGGCCATAAAAAATACATGACTCATAAAGGACTCAAGCCAATGTATGTTCTCAGATTCCAATAGTGTTAAACAAGAAAGTTAATAACACACTAATATAAAAAAAACTCCAAATACTTAGAAACTAATGCATTGCTAAATAACCTGAGGTCAAAAATTAAAACATGTGTTAGAAAACATTTCAAAATTAATGGAAAAAAAGCACACATTTTAAAAATTAATGTGATGCCAAAAAAGCATTGCTTAGGAAAAAATTAATTGTTCCAAATGGCTATATTGATACAAAAAAAAGTCTTGAATCAATAACCTTACATTTTTACCTTAGGCAAGTAGAAAAAGAACTACAAAAAAAGAGCCCAAAATAAAGAAAATAAAGATGAAAGTGAGAATCAATGGCACAGAAAAAGATAAAAATGGAAAAATCAATGAAACCAAAAGCCAGTACTTTGGGAAGATCAATAAAACGGAACAATCTCTTGCTGGATTGATCAAGCAAAAGAGAAGACACAGATTACCAATAGCAACTATAAAAGTGACATCATTATTGAGTCTACAGATTTGAAGAGAATTATAAGAGCTTAGCATAAATAATTGCATGCCAATAATGTCACAACTTAAATGAAATGGAGAAAATCCCCCCCTCAAAGACATCAAGTAACAAAGCTCACAGAGGGAGAAGGAACTGGATACCCTGACTAGCATTCGCCTATGCATTTTTTATCTATTGGGAATCCAAACTGTAGCTAACAACCACACAAAGGAAAGCCCAGGCCCAAGGGACTTTGTTGGAGAGTTTACCAAACATTTAAAGGAAAAAAAATTGACACAAACTCTTCTTCTGAGAAGACACATCTTCCAACCTGCTCTGGGCTGGCATTACTCATGTATCAAATCCAGACAATGATGAATGAGCAGAGAAAACTACAGACCAGACTTTCTCTTGAACACAGACACAAAACATTTTTACTAAATTTTACTAAGTGGAATTAAATAGTACATGAAAATGATGATTGCATCATGATTATGTAGAGGTAATCCCAGGAATGCCTGTTTGGGTTTCTGGAAGGGAAAAAAAAGGAATATAATTCACCATGTTACAACGATGAAGATATATAGCTGCCTATAATCATCTTAATATATTGTAAGGAAAAAAGTGACAAAAACCATATATTCAGACCTAATTAAAAACTTTCAGCACATTAGTTATAGATAATAAGTACATTATTTGAATAAAATCAACTTTTCCTCTTTACTAACAATAATCAATCAGAAATTAAAAAATGGAAAAGTAGTATTTACAATAACATCATAAAGACTAAATATGTGCAAATAAATCTTACAAATAAAGTGGAAGACTTGTGATGTTTTTAAAAGCCATAAAATGTGATTGAGAAAAACTTAGGATGGCCTGAATGAATGGAGAAAGGAGAAGAATCAGTCAATAGGTTAAAGTGAAAAATCTCATCAATTTCAATTTAAAAACCATCCAAAATAATCCAATGACAATGTAGCAAGCACTCTAGAACCTTGAAAATGGATTCTAAGTTATTTTTTTTTTAATTGAAGAAGCAGCTGAGCTACCCAGGCCACCCACCTTAAGTGCTTTTCATCAAGATGGCATCATCAAGTCAGCATGGCATCACATACAGAAAGACAAGTGAATCAGTGAGCAGAAGAAGACATCCGACGTCCTTGCTGGTGGACTGACAACTGCTTTTCAAGAAGGTGACGTGATAAGAAATGAAGGTTCATTTTCGGTAAATAGTGTCTTGGCAATCAGATATCCACATGCAAAACAAATGGCCTCAATCCAAAACACACAGTTAACTAAAGCTATCTCCTAGAGTGAAATGTGAATCCCCAAACTAGAGGGTGTATAAAAAAACAATATGAGACTTGTGTGAGAATTCCTTAAACACAACACTAAAAGCATGACCCAGAGGAAATACTGATAAATTAGACCTCCTCAAAATAGAAACCTTTGTTCTTCAAAGAAAGGTAAGAAGCAAATGAAAGAAAAATGTGGAAAAAGAGATCAGTAGTCATGTGTGATGTAAGATTTTTATCTAGAATAAAGGACAGTATTTTTAAATTAATAATAATAAAGCAAACGATCACACACACACACACACACACACACACACAAACACATATCCTTCCAACCTCTCTACCTCCACTTTCCTCAAGAGAGTGCTCAACATCTCTCCTAAGTGTGATGACCTCCAGCTGTGGTCTAAACATTGGGGTCCTCAGAGCCCACGTGTGAAGACTTAGTCCTCAGTGCAACAGTCTTTGGGGTATGCTTTGTCAGGAGGACTCCTTTCTCATAAATGAGGTTGAGGTCCTTACAGAAGATGTGGAAGAGGGTACCCCGGTTTTCTTCTCCCCCTTTTCCCAGGTGAGGATGCAGCAATTGACAGCGTCTTGGAGAGAGAGGACACTCCCAGACAGGGAATCGGCGGGCACCTCTGCAGCTGTATTGTTACACACCTGCCCACTCTACACAAAGGAAGAAGAGGTAGGAGGGGAGGAGGAGAGGTGGAGGAACAGACATAGTACTGGGGAGGATGGATACAATGAAAACACAGTATAGTCAAGTATAGGAAAGTGGCAGTGAAAACCACTGAAATTCGTAAGTAATATGCATTAATATTGTAAGCGACTGGGAGTACGACTCAGTAGTAGAGAATTTACCTAGTTTGTGTGAGGCCTTAGGTTCAATTTTCAGTACTGAAAGAAATTATGAAAAAAAGAAAAGAAAATTAATTAAAAACAAATAAATACATTTTCCAGTCACAAGTAACTTTTTTTTTCTTAACAGCAAGAGCAGACCAGACAGCTCCTGACAGTCTTCTTGACCGGGGTTATCCCTCAAAAATCTATGCTCCAAACAGCAATGGGCACAACCATTTACACATTAAATAGGGTGATGTCAAGCCTGGCCGGACGAGCCTGTCTGAGCCAGCACGTGAAATGAGAGCAAAAACGGTGTACATATGAATATGTATCAATTTATTAATGGGTGCTATGGGGAAAACAGACTCACGGATACAGGACAAGGTAGATCCAGTTTCAGTGTCCTTCCGTTTTCCCCAGAGATGAATTGAACCAGCAGTCAGGTCTCTGACTACCACAAGAGTGAGCAGCTGCCTGCCTTCTCCTCAGTTTTAAGCAGTCAGTACCCTGAGAAAACCACGCCTCTATCAGGCCAAATACCCTAAGGTCATCAGCAGAGCGAATTCCCACAACAAGCACGCCCTTATTCCAACTTCCTCTCACCCCATCCTCTTCCTCAGGCTGCTCTGCAGTCGCTCTGGCCTACCTTCTGCCTCTCAGACACATTAAGCTCATCTCTCGGATGTGTGTTTTCTGCAGGGCCCCATCTACGCCTCACCTGGCTGACCCTTTCTGTCAGGTTCCCATATAACCCAGTGAGAGAGCCTCTCTGTCCCAGGACCTGTTTCACTGTGAAGAGCAGTGGTTTGCCACTACCTGAAACTACCACACCTGTTTGCCTGTTTCTTTCTGCTCATGGGTATCTTTGTCCTAAGATGTAAGGTCCGGAAATCAAGGACCAAGCTGGACAATGCCTCCAGGGAGCCTCCCCATGGCAGGTGCTCAGCTGCCATTGGTACAGGAAAGAATAGCAAGATCTCTATGGTGAACAATCACCATAGAAATACAAACTTTGGGTCTGTCCATTGATCTCTGTTACAGGGATGTGAAAAGGAGTCTTCAAGTTCCCAACTCTCTTTCAAAGAAACCTCTCAGGGTGCATCAAATGTACATGGCGCGATGGTGTCACGAGCTGAAAAGCATGATGGGAGTGGAGGAAGGCATACAGAACATCCAAAAAAGAAATTGTCCTGTGCATTTCCTTGCACAGAAAGGAATTTTCTCCTCAAGAGCCACACAATGGCTCATTTGCGAGTGTTTACCAAAGAAGCACGAAGGCCTCCTTTCAGATCCTCAGTGCCATGTTAAAAGGTGGGTGCACTGTAATCCTAGCACCTGGATGTGGAGAGTGGAGAACGTTTTGGGCTGGCTCACCAGCCATTCCAGTCATATGTTTAAGTTCCAGGATCAGTGAGAAGCCTTGTTTCAAAGAATAAGGTGGAGAATGATTATAGAAGTCATCTGACACTGACCACGGCCCCTCTACATAGACATATATGCGCGCGCGCACGCACGCGCACACACACACACACACACACACACACACACACACACACGTATGCACACACACAGAGACAGAGAGAGGGAGAGAGAATATCTGTACATAACCCAACAAGAATCAAGATCACGCAGTTTCGTATATGGAGTATGGGGGTGTCATGCTTGAAATTGTGGGTCCACTTCAGACCTGCTGGAATTAAATGACTCAGCCTTCCTGTCCCTGTTTACAAACTAAGGAGGCTGATCAAATGGGATGCATGGGTCATTAACAGTGCATGTAAAAACACTTAATCACAGATTCTAGAATATAATTCAATCTTCAGGAGATATTAATAACAGTGATTCAAAGTATAATTACTAAAAGAAAATTATGAGAGACACCAACACCGTTTTGTTTCTTCTACTGACTCTTCCTCTATGAGGGCTGGGGATTATATGGCATGTAAAAATAATGCACAATGTTTGCATTTATAGTTTTCGGGTTAGAGAGTCAAAAGGTAGATGGACGTTTGAAGGAAAAGTGGACTGGACATTCACAAATGTCACTCTGTCCTCCAACCATTCTTCCCGTGTGTCACAGGAAGGGAAGTCCACCTGGCCGCAGGCACCCCCGAGTTGTTTTGTACCAGACAGGCACCTCACTGCTCTGCCCCCTGCTTTTCCTCTGTGCATGTCCTGGCAAACGGAGACTGCACACAAGATGAACGACTACCTGCCTGTGGGAGGGCTTCCTAGAACAGGGTGCCTGAGTCACTCTTAGCAGAGTCGTGCCAGAACCCTCCCGTAATCCTGCACCCCTCCATGTGACCTGCGCATAGGCATTGTCCTTCCTCTGTGCCAGAAAAGGAGCATGCCCGAACTCCCAAAAGCTTTCTCATGGCAAGAGAAAAAAGGGAAGCTGTCCACTCAAATAGCTCAACACAGCAGGTTCAGCCAGCACACAGCCCCTTCGTTAAGTAACCTGAGACCTGGGAGATGGGAAAGAGAAAGGCTAGAGCCCAGTCAGGTCTTTGTCTTCTTTCTTTTGCCAGTGCTCTTCCTGGGTGCAGGGGGAGTGAGAAAGAAAAGAGAACTATTGCCCAACATAAAAAGGACTACTCAGAGGCAGTGCCAAGTTGGTACCTTAGAATGGCTGAGTTGGGTGGGGGAGAGGGAGAGCCTCTGTCCAGTAGATAAGGGAAAAGTCCCCTGCAAAGCCGGTTCCTCCGCAAAGCACTCTATGAGGAACGGCTGCCTGGGTCACGTGCATTTGTTGCATTTAGACAGAGGTGTAGAAATGAAAATATGAAATGGAAGAGAAATACTACGGGTGTAAAAACAGATGGCAGAAAAGGAGTGAACTCTCCACGTAGCGGCTGGAAGGGGTTTTCCTGGAGTGGACTGTGTTAGCAAGCAGTTTACGACTCTAGACTGTTGGACATGGAGGAAGGTCTGTATGACAACGCGGAAATCAGAAGAGGGTTCAACGTCTTTGCACAGGAGGGGGGAGCGATGCAGAACTGGACAGGGCTATGGTAAAGGGACAAGGGCGTGAGGGGAGGCAACGGCACAGGACCAACAATGGCCATTGTGTAGTTTGAGGTTTTACAGCTACTGTGCACATTTAAATTGGCTGGCAATTCCAACTCCTAGCACCTCTTGCCACTCAGACTTGAACAAGATCTTAGCAGCACATGCCTGGGGAGCAGGGTTTTCAATGGGCAAGGTCACAGAGCATACTCATGACCCAGAAACAGAAAGAAAGCAGGGTCAGATGTGATATGTGGATATAGAGAAGCCCACAATACCCTACCCCAGAGAAGTTTCACAGTCTGCCTCCTCTTCCTCTGCCTCCTCCCCTACCCACATGGACAGATCCCCTCCCATCTGCATGTGGGGTGGGACTTTTTTTCCACCAAATTTTATTTAAATCCAAAAGACAGAATGACCACAGCTAAAATTTTTTAAGTCAAATTGATTATCACACAGAGCAAAATTTGTTTACTGAGACTGTTACACACACACACACACACACACACACACACACACACACACACATACACACTCACTGAGGGATAGGTGAGAAACACATGCATGCATATACACAGAGCCTTATAACCCCAGGAACCCAAACCAAAGAAAGGATGCATGGAAGGCAATTTCAGCACTGATTATACCCAGGAAATACTTATCATGGGGCCTCACCTCCCATCTGTGGTTCTCTTGTGGGTCATTTCCTTCTCTCCTCCCACTCAGAGAGCTTGTTTTTAGTTTTCCATGTTGGTTTCAAGACAAACATGATTTGCCTAAACCAACAAAGAGCACATAGAATAGGAAAAAATATTAGACAGAGGATACTATATTAACTGTATTCCTACTTTCTGATATCCAACTTTCTGTCATCTGTGACAAGATCCTGACACATCCTAGGAGCCAAGAGCAGCTAAGCATAGAAGTCATCCAGTCCAAGCAAACCCAAGCTTCAAGTTATGAGTGAAGACTACATATTGATCCTCACATGGGACAGTCACCAGGTACCATTTTTTTTCCTACAAAAATCTACTCCTACAATTATGCCTCTCAGTCACAAAACCAACTTAAAACACTTGGCCAAGGAGATCATAGACATTAGGGGAATCTGAACACTGTTGTTTAATAGTCTGATGTGGTATCAAGCTGCCTTCTAAATATTTATCTTTTCAGCTTTAAGCAGAAAAGATTCTCTTTCTAGTGAATCAGAGACCCTTGGATGCACAGAGTTCTAATAATAAGTGACAGATGGGTTCTCATCACTGAATGTCCCCTTTAAGGCTCAGGGAACATTGTGGAAGAGGGGGCAGAAAGAATGTACAAGCTGGAAGACAGAGAAAAGGGCTACAATGAAATGTCATCTCCTGGGCAAGGTGAAGCCACTACAATTACAAACTCCCCTCAGCTATAAGTGCTTGCTTTAGTCTGCAAGAGGTACCCATTAACTATAAGGCATAGATAGACTGAGGATGTGCTCAGGGAGTTCTAGCCCTCGAGACTGAACTAGTTGCTACTGATAGGTTTGGGGAGAGGGAGAACTGTTGCCTTCTGCTTTGTACCCACTGATAACCTCATCGGGCTCCGGTGGGTAGTTCCACCCCAATGGTCTCACAGATGGTCCTGGTTAAATGGGTAATGAAATAAAACCAACACTTGTGGATCTGCGAAAAGAACTGTGAGTGAGGAGAGTGGATGGGGGAAGAGACTTGACGGGGATGGGGGTGAGGATGGGGGCGGAGTAAGCAGAAGATGTTGTATACATGGAATCCAGAAAGGAGTGATGATCATAAGAACCTATGCATGTGTGAAAACTCATCAAACTGTGTTTGCATGTATATACATGCACACACACACACACACACACACACACACACACACACAAAGCTGAAACACACACAAAGAAATAAATTGTTCAAGACAAATATGCCAAGACTTCAGAAGAAACGGCATCCCCTTTTAAGGATATTTTAAAAGCAAAATATTCTCAAGAGCTATTACTAAAAATACTATTTATTCCTGTTTCTGATTAATCATTTACCCAGTGTTACCTTACTGATACATTCTGTGATGATCCTTGAAGGCTCATGTGGTGAAGGCTTGGTTCTTGCTGGTGATCCTCCTAGGAGTACAGGCTCTGTTAGGAGAAGCACATCACCAGCATTGAGCATTTGAGGGTATACTTTACCCCTTGCCCATTTCTCATTGTCTTGTTCTCCAGTCACAGGGGAAAGCAGCTCTGCCCCACCGTGGTCTCCGCCATGATGTTCAGCCTTGTCTCCGGCTGAGAGCAATGGAGCCAAACGATAATGCTCTGAAAACCTGAGCCTAAAAAAGCATTCTCTTTGCAAGTTGTTTTGCTCAGCTGTTCTGTCGCAGAGAGGGAAGTGACACGCCTCCTACCCTCTACTCCTTCCGCCGTTTCTACAACATAGGTAGAGAAATGGCAAAACCAAGACAAGCCCCAACATCCAGGCTACCAAGCACAGAAAAACCAGAGCAGCTCAATTCTTCTCTTCTGCCCATGAATTTGAGCTCCAGAAATATAGTGGCATGCCATTTGTCACTGATCTGCTGCTTATAGATGTATTGGGTACTTCATATTTTTCTAAGTTACATTTATTTTGTGAGCATGTATGTGGGTGTGCTTATGCTGTGGCACACACATAGGAACTGGTTCTCATTCCACTATATGGACCCCAGGGGTTGAACTCACTTTGTCAGGCTTGGCGGCAAGTACCCTCACAGGCTGAGCCAGTTAATCTACCCTGAGGGTACTTGTAAATGCATGTCTCTCATCATGACAACAGAACCATTTCCATGGAGACTTATGTGATGGGTTCCATGTGTTCATTATTCTCTGCTGCATGTGGTACCAAACATCAAGTAGTTCCTGACACAAACAAACAATGTTGGCAACCTCTCTATGAGAAAATAAGAGGTAATTGTCTAATCTGAAAATTTACATGGACAGTTGACATTCCCTTGTGTGAGGAATGCTTTTCTTCTATCTATGGTAGTTAGCCCAACAAGGATTCATAATTCCTGAACTTCCCTCGTCCCCTTTGTGCAAATTAGCCAATCACACTAGACCATAAGGCCAAGCTCCCATCAATGGGATGAGACACAGTTACTACAAACATCATGGGTAAAAGACAGAGACCACTTTGGCCAAAAGGAGTATGCTTGCTAGCACGGTTTGGGTTCTGGCTCACCCTTTTTGAATAAGAAAGTGCCTTGCTAAATTGCTATCACTTTGTTCTTGTGCTCCTTTGAGAAACATCAAGATAATGTTTTTCAACACCTACGAAGAGAAAAATGTTGCTAACACACTAGAAACTGTACAGACGATTGATGCCACTAAACCCTGAATACAAATTTCATGTAGCAGCTACTTAGAGTTGACTTTCTGTCATTAAAAAGAAGTGTTTTCTAGGAAGCAGACTCCAGGTTGAAGGAAGAGATCTGGTCTTGCCTAAGGCTCTGATTTTTGGAGTTCATCTGCCTACTCAGAAGCTTCCACCAATGCCTCTTTGTTTACCAAATGAAGAGCCAAGATTTCATCTGTCACCCAAGCTACCCTTAAGCTATGATGGCTTCCTCTCTTCTGCACTATCTGAGAGAGAATCCTGACTGACTAAGCCCTCAGCATTGGCAGCCAATCAACAGTTGCAGACTGAGGTGAGCATAGAGCAGAAAAGAAGCAATGTTTCCAGTCCACAAAGGTCTTTGTTAGTCCTACAGTTCACTCTCTCCTTTGAACCATTTGTCATTATTGGTACTATCTAAGTGAGGTGATTTGCACTGGCGTCTCAGTAAGGTAAGTGCTAGAAAATTGAGACACTTAGAGACTATATAATGTGTTCAAGATCACAGAGGTAGCAAGTAATAAGACCAGTCCCGGTGTTGGACAATGGTGTATTTAATACTAATATGCCTCAGTATGGTTTATCATTTTGTACTTATCCCTATCTGCCCAACTATGCTGGGGGTGGAAGATATGTCTTCTCCTCTCCCTACACCACACATCTTAGCTTTGGACATGCTCTGCTTCAAGGCCAAGGATGCCAAGGCACCAGGTGAGATGCGATCGGAGTGCCTGCCAAGGAAGGAACAGATGGTTCTGCTAAATGGTGAGATCAAGTCCCTGCCACAGTAATGGCAATAAGCATCCCATATAAAATAATTACTTCCAGTTTTCCTGGCAGGTTGGATGAAGTCCGGGGGAAAACAGCTCACTCTTCTCTCACAGCTCTGAGCTTTCAAGCTGTGTTTTCCCAAGTGAAAAGGATCTCTTTCCTGGGATTCTTTGCAAGATCCATTTAGTCGTGACAGAACTACCTTCATGAGTGACAAAGTCTATTTGGAGTCTCTCCGCTGGACAGGGACCAAGATTGAGGAGCAGATTAAGTTTCAGGGAGATTTAAATCTACAGTTGAGGTCTAGGGATGATCGGGAGAAACATAGTCATGCATGCGGAGGTCAGGGGATGTCACAGGAGTCTTTTCTCCCGGGGATGGAACTTGGGTAGTGGTGAGGCTTGGCAGGAAACACTCTTATCCATGAACGGTCTTCTCAGCCCTAAGAGTACTTTTTAAGGTGTATTCCTCATTACAATAACAGAGTCACCTCTACAGAGACTTCTGTAACTTATGCTCATTTGAAATTGGGAAACCTATAGGCCATGTGATCGAGTCAAGTTCTCTAGACTGGTTATCTACATCCTGTAAAATTATGCAATGATTTTTCCCATCTGTGTAATAGGAGGGATCATGTGTGGCTGATGTGGTTAAGGAATGCAAGAAACATTAAAAGAGACAGAGATCACAGAACATGCAGATGGTGCTCAGAACAGAATGCAGGCACCTGACTGAACCCTTCAACTTACATTCAGTAGCAGAGTCACCTGCTGCCCCTACCTGTTAAGGCTTCTTGTCCTTTGTTCTCATCTGTCTTCAGAGGCCCTGGCTCCTCCTGGGCCCCACAGTTAGTTTTCTTGAATTGTGGAGCTCAGAAGAAACAATCTCTGTGCCTGTCTGACTGTCTGTCTGTCTGTCTGTCTGTCTTTCTCTTTCTCTCTCTCTCTCTCTGATTGTGTGTGTGTGTGTGTGTGTGTGTGTGTGTGTGTGTGTTCAGTAAACAAATATCTACTCACATTGAATGATGACAGTTTATTCTTGATATGGCTTTGGTATCCTGATTATGAAAATTTAACCCAACTCAATTCAAGTCAGTCTTTCAGAGAATCTAGACTTCCTATTGCAATCCCAAAGAAAGTGCAAGGACTTCATACCCGTAGTGATATATTATGTATTCCAATAAAGCTTACCTGGGAATCAGAGGATGAGGCCAGCCAGCCACAAGTTCTTACTTCTACGAAATCCTCAGTCTGATGAGAATGAGTCCCTGTTTCCTCACACCTTATATACCTTTCTGTGTCCTGCCACATTACTTCCTGGGATTAAAGGTGTGTGTCACCACTGCCTGGTTCTGTTTCTCTCATGTAGCCCAGTGTGACCTTGAACTCACAGAGATCCAGACAGATCTCTGCCTCCTGCGTGATTGAATTTAAGGTATGTGCCACCACTGCCTGACCTCTATGTCTAATTTAGTGACTGGCTCTGTCCTCTGATCCCCAGGTATTGGAGTACACAATATATCACCACACATACCTCCCAAGATGCCTTCTCTGGTGCCCCAAAGAAAAGTTCATTCCTGTCATTCCCATCTCCTGCTTATTGAGCCTAGATCCAAATCTATACCCCAGTAGGGACAGAGAAGGCCACATACCATGCTGACGTGGAGCATGCATTGTTAAATGATGTGAGATTTGTCAGTGATGGAAGGCATCCAAAATTCATTCTAAAAAAATAGCACAACAGTCAAAATAAGAAAAGAAATAAAAAAATCAAGCTGTTTTAATGGTTCTACCCCTTACATTCTATGAGGACACATCTCATCATCCAGTAGCTGCCCTCCTCCTGTGAGCAGTACGTCCTGTACATAGCTCCTGGCCTCCAGGCCATGTATCTTGCTGCATATAGAATTTATAGGTGATATTTCTTTTATTTCTGTATTTGAGGCAGGTGTCATCACGCTGGCCTCACTGGCTCAAAGGGAAATCCACTGTTTTTCTAAGTGGCCAACCCTCTGAAGAACGCCTTGCATCTCTGCGGCTGCTTTCAAGGTTTTCCTCAACTACCAGTTTTCAACCATTAACTCTGATGTGTCTTTCTGTGGACTTCTTTGTTTTTATTCCATTTAGAAGGCAGCCGTGCTCGACACTATACCACCAATGCAGTCATCATCCTGTTTATAATTAGTTTAGCTTCTTGAGTATCTTGACTTCTAATTTTTACCAAATGTGGAATGTTTTCAAACTTTTTTTTTTCAAAAGCTCCCTCAGTCCCACCTTCCCTTCTGGTACACCAAAGATTCCAGTGTCTGCGGTTTTGTTATTATTTCACAGCTTATCGGATTTAAGTCTGCATAGACTCCATTGCTTGAACTGATCAATGAATCCTTAAGTGTATGTCATCCAATCCACGCTAATATTAAACCTAAAGAGGTTTATATAATATCATTTATTGTATTCTGATCCTATAATTTCCATTTTATTCTTTTATAAACTCATTTTAATGAGCTCTATTACTTTTTCCTTTGTTTCATGGAAAGTCATAATTACATGCTAAAACGTTTCTAAGATGTTTGCTCTAAAACCAACATTCCACTCATTGTGGTACTGCCATCCATTGATAGTCTTTTTTACTCAACCTGTAAGTTTCCATATCATGATGAGTGATTCTTTCTTGTATTGTGGACATTTTTATATGATGCTATGAGGCTCAGGAACCTATTTTATCATCTTTTTTTAAAATTGGAGATACATGCTACATTGTGCATGTGAAGGTCGGAGGACAACTTTTAGAGCTCAGTTCTCTCTCCCCACTACGTAGGTCCTGAGGATTAAACTCAGGTGGTCAGAGTTACCCTCTGAGCCATCCTACTAGCCCATATTTTATTATCTTTTTCAAAGTCGGGCACCCCTTTGTTGTGGTATAGGGCAAGAGCTGGCTGAGTGTGTATGTTTGACTTCCTCTTAGATATCTCTGACATCATCCCAGATAGGTTGGAGCAGTGACTTCTACTACCTCATTACAGATGAGCAGAGCAGAATTTCAGTCTGCCCAGACCTTGATCTTTCTAGAAAAGGTAGGCTGCAACTCAGTCTGTAAGTTCAAGTATAAACCCAGATCCTTATGGGGTCAAGAAGAGGGTAGAGGCAGAGAGCTCATATTACTTTGTAATAGCTGAGTGAGACTAAATACTTAGCTACCTGCTTGCCCTCTCTGGGGAGCAATGAAGACTGATCTACCAGCTAGTTCCTCTGTGTGTTGCCCATCCGTCTTGTTGATGTAAGCTGGTAGTAGAGACTCAACAGAAAGGATCAGAAACTCAAGGGCTGACTAGCTCTGCTTCACATTGCCTTATTCAGTCTTCTTTCCTTAACTGAGATTGGGGGTTCACCTCTCCTCTGAACCCCACTGCCAGCAGTTGGGGGAAGTAGAAGTGAAATGGTAACTGGCCTCCGTTCATGCTACCTTGTTCAGTCTCAGCAGCCTTGAGAGTGAATGGTTAGGCTCAATGCTGTATCAAGCATGCTTTCCTATGGGACTGAGGTCCTTCATACACAGAATAAAACCTTGGCTCTCAATGACGCTCAGTGCCTTTCCTTCTTGCAAACCAGTCTCCTACTGACACTTGAAAAAAATGATCCCAGTGGAACCTGGACTTGAGGAGCAAAAGATGTAAGGAATTATTGATACCAGTATCAGTACTGCACTTAAGCACTCAGGAAAGGTTTTAAAGTAGTTATGGAAAGAAATGCTGACAGATTAATGGCATCATGTATTCACATATGCAATAAAACCTACCCCTGCCAGGTTGTCAGAACTAAGCAGAGAGACTCTCTGATAAGTTTATAGGCAGAAACCATGTTGAAAGATCTTTTATTGTAAAATTGTCAATGTCACTGGAAACAATGGCTCTGTACCCCCTCTATCTGACTGTCTTGTTATGCTGTTTCATTCCACATTGGTTACAGAAATTAATACATCTAAATGGTGTTTGTATTTATATCAATGATAATTCAAATGTCAAGGAACTTCTTTTTCTCTTATTTTAACACTAATTATTTTGTTGAGTGTGGCAGCTTAGTCTTGTTCCTATTCCATCTCATCATGCCCCTTTCCCTTAGAAGAGTACTTAGCAAATGGAAGACGTATGCCTCCAAACAGATATTTTGCAATGACTGACTATAACATTTCTGGTTGTCACAACCTGCAGCAGGGCCAATATTGACATCTGAAAGTGCAGATAATGGATGCATCGAGATATAAAAAAACATATAAGAGCCCCCCCCCCAACAATGAAGAATCTGGTTTAAAATATCTATAGACTTGACACTGTGAGCCTTTCTTTAAGGGGTACAAAATGGAGTTCTATTTGTAGTTCATAGGAAATCAGAAGTGAGATTCGTGCAGCCTTGGTTGTAAATTTCTCTTGTAAATGCATAAGCAAAGAGGTTCAGTTCTCTGCCAAGGGGGTGAATCTGGTTCTAGTGTTCATGCCTGCCTTCCTGGTATCAAGTGCTATACAGCTCTTCAGTTCCTACTGGCCGTTTTCACTCTGCACATGATGTCATCCCCCCTTTGTCCCTCTCCTCTATATAGAATATATAGAATAGACATTTTTGCAAGTGACTTAATTCCCCATAGTAACTCTTTTTTTTTCCTGATCCAACTAGTTAATCTGTATTGTCTAAATCAAGATGTCAACATAATTCAGTAGTTATTTGAAGAGAATCAATCTTCAAGAAAATGGGACTGTGGGATTTGTGAGTTTGAAGTCAGAGGAGACCACTGTAAAAGAGGAGCTAGAATCCTTAGATGTTTTTTGAAGATAAACTGGCTGCATCTCTTAGAGCGTCAGGAAGGATAAAGAATTAAAAGATGTGAAACGGTTAGGCATGGTGGATTAAAGGTGGTCCCACATTATTTGCTACTCATCCACCTACTCCCCCCCACACACACACATGCAAAACTGAACCTGGGTTTTTCTTTCTCAAGGAATAGAAATGTAGTACAACTAATCCTATATAACTTCAGAAATTGGGGCCTAAGATTGGGACCTAGAGTGTCCAACTTTGTCTCTTGGAATGTTTCCTTTTGGTAGGTGGGCACCATGGTGTGAGGAAACCCAAGAAACTATGTTCAGGAGGGCAATCAAGATATTAGTATTACTCTGGGTTCTCTAAAGGAACATAACTAGTAGAATGAATTTTTTTATATTTACACACACACACACACACACACACACACACACACACACACAAAGGGAATCTATTAGAGTGATTTACAGGTTTTGGTCTAGATGGTCCAACAATGGTTGTTTCCTAAGGGAAAGGAAGTCACGATCTAGTAGTTTTGCAGTCCCCAGGATTGGGTGTCTCAGCAGTCCAAATCTGGTGCTGGAGTTCTGAAGGATTCCTAGAGACCCACTGGTCTGTAGTCTATATTGTAATCCTAAAGAAATAGTTCATAATACCAATGAAGGAATGTCTCATTAAGAGGATAGGTAAACTTGCCCACAAGAGGAAGGGCATGAAGACAAGCAGAAGATTCCTTATTCCATGTCTTTTATGTGAGCTGCCACCAGAACATGTGGTCCAGATTGAGGGTGGGTCTTCCTACCTCAAATAATCCAATTAAGAAAATCACTTGCAGCCGGGCGGTGGTGGTGCACGCCTTTAATTCCAGCACTGGGGAGGCAGAGCCAGGCGGATCTCTGTGAGTTCGAGGTCAGCCTGGTCTACCAAGTGAGTTCCAGGAAAGGCGCAAAGCTACACA